>JAGQEM010000080.1:0-114574 GCA_019202945.1 Corynespora olivacea
AGAGAGATTAATTTATAATTTTTTCACTAGTATACCTGTATATTATATCTCTATTAATGTATCTACTTTTTACGCTGTATTTCTATGTTGTGGGGTGGTAGTCCCCGTGTGAAAATCCGCCCTTTGGAGTTTTAGTGTTCTTGAGACCTCAATCCAACGTGCTAGACCTAACCCCTCGCCGTTATTACTAGGAAAAACTCTATTCTAGGTTTAAGGCTTACTAGAAAAATAGTCTTTTTTCTCTATGTTGAGTTTTTGAATAGTAATAGTAAGGGGATTCTTGTGTATACTGAAATCGTAGTCAAGCCAGAGGCATCCCACTGACTGCGCCACTGTAGTCTTCCTATCCAAACAACCAAGAGTTCGCCATTATTCGAAGTCGAGGAACTGCCGGTCCACTCGAGGCACTTTCTGCAAAGCGGGAAAACATTCATATTGTCGTGACCGATATCTCGGACCCGAAGAAAGTGAACCAAGCAGCCGCTGAGGTCTCTCAAGTCACAGCCGGCTCGCTTGATGTCTTGATTCTCAACGCTGGGTCCGCAGGGCCAGAGACCAGCGCGCTAACGCCAACTGCTTTGTAAGTGAATGTGTTACATGTGTTCCAAAGTTGACAATGCTGACACAATACAGTCACGGCAGGGAAGAAGACCTAGAAAAGGAAATCGGCGAAAATGTACGATCCTTCAACTATCATTTGCGTAATAACAGCAGAAGTTGACCGCACGCAGATTAAAGCGAATCTACTCAGCAACATCTATATCATCAACTCTTTTCTCGATCTGATTCGAAAGGGTCAAGAGAAGAAGGTCGTATTCATTTCTAGCCCGAGCGGAGATGTTAAGTTCACTCGTATCACTGGCATTTCTAACGTGCTGGGATATTCTGTCGCCAAGGCTGGGATGAACGTCGTCACCACCAAGTTCGGCGCCGAACTGGCTCAAGAAGGTATCAAGACGATATCCATGAGTCCAGGATGGGTTAACACAGATGCTGGTCAGTCAACGCGCGAAGCAGAAAGATTCGGCACAGATTACTGACTTTGAACAGCTCAAGCAGTCACAGGTGACCTGGAAATACGCCAGTTCATGCTGGCCGCATTTCACAAACTTGACAAAACTGTCACTGGGCCAATTTCTGTGGAACAATCTGTGACCGATCAGCTTCAGGTGATCCGGAACCTGACGGAAGCAAACAATGGAAAGTTTGTGACACATCATGGAAATATGGATTGGTTCTAGCCGCAAAGCTCGATGGATTGATGCTCCGACGGAGAATAAGGGGGCGATAGACTTTCAAGGGGTGGTGGGGAGCTTTTTCTTTTGTCTGTTAGCCTCCGATGTATCTCTGATAGCAATCACGGAGCTGCAGAAATGCGCAAATACTACACAATAGAATCATGACATTAGCCCCAACCGATGTGGCTTAGGTTAATAGATATGACAGCTAATCATGAAACTTAACCAGAAGGCGTATGTTTAAACAGTGTGTGTGTCGTCTTCGGTCCTGTCCTTTGTAACGAACCAAAATGTGTGACATTGTGTTGTGGGAAATTGCTAGATAGTGTGGCTCACACTTCAGGATAGCCTTCCTGGATGAACTCCGAACTCAATCCTCTTTTATTGTTCATGGTTTTACTTGAATCGACGTTGAATATTTGGTTCAAACAAAATTATGCGAGCTTAGTGGCGTATGCCTAATACTGTTGCACGGCCTGGATCTGTAGAGACTTTCTCGACTATCAAGCATGTAAACTTCAGTTGTCATGGATACAGTTATCATTCGCTGGAACATTTTGTATACTTATCTTGGTGCTAGTATAGAGACTTATGTCATGAATTCGCTTCAAATAGGGCATATATATGTCTGGCCTCCATCTATTGTCCTGTTTGCAAATATCAAAACATCGGCACCTGCAACAAATTTCTTTATTCAATTGACACCAAGCCGTGTCATTTACGATAAGAATATAAATGATATATTGATTAGACGACTATATCTATGTACAGTGATCTTTTTTAAACTGTCAGAGACGAAGTTGATAGCCTGTCATAATATTGGATGATAATTGCACCAGAGAAACTCCGACTCAGGCAAACGAGGGTATGAAAGGAACTCCACGAACCACTCCATCGAGAATTGTTAGATAATCCACTTGGTTCTCCTCGTTGAGGTCATGCTGGTTCCATATAGCCTCAACCATATGTTGAATAACGTGAATATGGTTTGATCTTCGCCTTCTATCTTGCCGGCTTTGTTCGAAAACATCCAGGATAGCAAGACGTTGGTGATCGTCAACTGCTTCACAGGCGATTATAAATAATGGCCACGAGTTCTGGCAGGTCTTCATTGTTGTCAACAACAGTATACCTTCCCTCACAAGTCGTCTATGACTGAATTCTGTTCCTGACACTCGATGGATCGCCCGGTTGGCATATAGCAAGCTCGCAATTCGATGAAGATCAGAGACCATGGTGTTCCGGTCAATCGATGTGGCAGACTCCAGGTGGATTGGACCGTAATCTCCCACTACCCTGGATATCTTCTGTTCTAGCATTGTAGTTTGCTCCATCCTCGCATTCGCATAATTCATCTCAGGGGTTGTTCCGACGATAGCTCGCAAACACGTATGTACAACCAGTTGGAGTACATCAGTCGGACAGCCGATCTTGTGATCTATCTGCCACAGTATTAGATAGTGTTGTGGGGAATGCGAATGGCTTCCAATTACCTCTGCACCACTCTGTTCAATAGCTCTGGGTGATCTTGCTGTTGGGACCCAGCCGCAGCCCTCGTACGGTACCTTCCAATGCCTGACTGTGAACTCCGCAAGGGCCTCGTGGTAATATATCCAATCAAGGAACGCCGAATACTCCTCTCGAACTAGCTTATAAATGACCGAAGACGTGTTCATAATTTTCTTCACGGTGCACATATATGTCACCCAATTCCCTTTGGAGTTTGAGTCAAGTGAAAGCTGTTGTCGTTAGCTGACCATGGCAAGCTGGTGCGGACCGGGGCATACTACTTCGTAATGATACAAAAGCATCGTTGCTATCAAATTCTGAAGAAGAGTCTTCTCGTCAAGCCAATTGATTGAGTCTCTAACAGATGCGATGGCAAGATGCTTGTAACGCAAGCTCTTCGAACTACCGTCCATGTGTAGTGATGCAAGAGCAAATACGCCCTGTAATACTGGATTGGTCGCAGCGGACGGGTCTGAGAATGCAACCCTCAAGATGAAGTGTGCCAAAACCTCCTCATTAGTCGGTCCCAGTATCAGAGATCTTGATTCGTTGACTAAGATGTGTTTGTCAGCAGGATGATTGGGCAGGGTGTCACCACTCACAGAACCCCAATAAATGTGACTCTTCGCTGTTCATAGCGGTAGGTGATAGATAAGTAGGGCGAGGGACCATCATAGTACGCAAGGAATGGGCTATCAGTACTCGCCATTAATATCGAGTAGCGTGACAATGTTTGGGGGCTAGTTTTTACCGGAAATTCCTCCTCGTTCCAGCTCCCCCGATAGCAATATATCCCAGGAAGATAAGTTCAAAAAGCGCTTCACGTTCGTATCGGAGGTGGTCGCTACACTGCGAGTATCTCGCGAGATCATCATTCTTCTTCTGTCGCCATCCCGAGGCCAGGATAGCTGCATGCCGTAGCCTTGACAGATGCGCCGCGCCTTCGTGCAGTTGCCACAATGCGGCCGACCCGAGTCACATCGAACTTTGCGCTCTGAGAAGAAATCAGCTCATCAGGCTCGTATGACAGTCTAATCTATTTTGAAAGTTTGCTTACCTACCTCTGCAAGTCCAACATCCTTTTATCCCCATGGCGAGAGAGATGTGGCCCAAATCCCGCACGCTATTGTCAGATCGTAGAGCCCTAAAATTGTTCTAAGTGTTGTTGTAAGACGGGCACGTCGTGTTTCTTTAATGCGCTACGATTAATGCTGTAGGCAAGCTGTGGATGCTGGTGTAGTGTTCTTATACGAGTAACGTTACTCACCGGTCTGCGCCGAAATAGGACCGATAGGAGCAGAGGGTCTATTTACCTAACAAGGGGCAAATATTAGAGGATAAATTAGATCAAGTATAACTAACTAAATACCTAGTTAGTTAACTACCTAAATTTTAAATTTATAAATATAATAAATTTTTCTTACTTTTAAAAGTAAAATAAATGGTAATTATATTATTTCTTTTATAAGACTTTTTAGGTTTATTCTTTTCCAAATAAGGCTTATTTTTATTATTAGGCTATTTTATAGCTCCCTGTTTATATTAACCCTTTGTTAGGTGTATTTCAAAGCCCTTATTAACTATGAGACTACTTCGCTGCACCACCAAAATAGCCTAATTAGGTCGTGTCCAAATACCATACAAATCCCACAATTAAAGCGAAGACCAATAACCAAAACACCAACATACATGCGAAACATTCGCGTGTGGATGACCTGACGGGTCCATGAGTTTGCTGGATCAAGGGCATCCGCTCGTGGGATGGGTAGACACGAGCTGGAGAAGCTGCGGGGCCGGCCGATGGGATTTGTATGCGGTAATCGAAACTGCTGGGAGAGGCCTGGGCGGTGTAATGATACACTGGTACGGGGTTGCGAACTGGTTCGTAGACCTTTGTCGCAGTTTGCCATGGAGACTTAAAACGGATATGTTTGATCAACTCGCGCAACGAATCGGCCCTGAGTGTGCAAGTCTCACGCCCCCATGGCTTCAGCATTGCCGCTCTAATAGTCCGCCGACGCTCGATATTCACATAGCTGTTTTTGGGAAGCCGCCGGTCGGCCGCCAGGAACAAGCGCATCCCATTTTCGGGATGTACATTACTCGGGTAAATTGGAAGGTAGAATGAGCGGAATCTGACATTCCGTGGATACCGCTCTTCTAGGTCTTTGCCGCCGCCGAGCGATGTGATCTATTATATTTGTTACAAGGATGCTCGAAAGGGTATAAAGAGAACTACAGACAAGTAGAACAACAACTTCTGTATGTGTTGAGTTTACAGATAAGATGAGAACGGGATGGTCAAAACACCCTTCTTCAATAGGGTGAGAGGCCTGGAGGTGTTCGCTTGATATATGGTGTTTCGGTGGAAGCCACAGTATAGAACCAGCAGAAACCATTGGAATAGAGCAAGAAGAATTTTCTCAAAGATATGGGCTAGAACAATTGTTGTATATCAATCTTAACTACTGGAGAGAAGAGGAGGTGGCATCTCGTTCGGAGTGAGACCAAGCAGCTGCAAGCGCTGCGGCACAGCACTGCTCGTATAAGCCCTGCAATGAGTGAAACTCGGACTTTTCACTGGCCAATTACATGAAGAAACGTAGACATACAGTATTGGATCTCTTGTTAATGCGTAAAATGATAGGCTGTGACCAAACATTATTCGAGCGCAAAGCGCTACAAATGATACCTACAACAGATAAAAGTGGAGTAATACTACGGCCGATTGATTATTTCTGTTAGTAGTGTGCTCGTTCTGCGCGACTTTCACAGGATGATCTGATCGGTTAGAATTCGCTGTTGTAGGCTTGACAACAACCCCGCATTGCTCAATTTGTAGTGAGAACATTGAGCGTAGGTACGTTAATGACTCCATCAAATCTGTCGACAGGACAATATGTCGGCATCGGCGTAGGTAGTGGATTCGCAGCAATATTTCTTGGGTCTCTCATCTTTGCATGGACAAAGAGGTGATGGTCTTTCAAGCGGCTCAGTTCCTTTCAAGCGAAAAGAGCCAATTATGGAAAGCTTGAATTACACGGCGTAGCGGTGCCTACAGTAGAAGTTATCAATGAGGAAAGGGTAGAACTTGAAGGTGGTAAATTAATACAAGAACTACCTAGTTTAATCAATGATTAACTGTGGGATATGAGATGAACGCTAGCAAAAATTGTAAATCTCTTTCTACAACCCGTGAGGTGACAGGATAAAAGAGACTTTACTACATATGACTATAGAATATTCGCTAGAAGATTGTATATAGTTCAATAGTGGGTACATATTTCATTTCATATTATAGTTTAGTGGAAGGACTTGGTGCCCTTTGTTGCACACTACGGCTTATTTGGGAGAGAAAACATGGGCAGAACTCGAAAGTTCCTTTCCCAATCCCACCAAGCTTCGAGAATCATTCTCTAAACTGAATACAACCTGTGAGCGGTTTGAATCTCACACACCAACCTCGCGGGTTTCCATCACATTGGTCCGGTTCCCAAGAATCTCTTTCGCAAATTCCTCCTTTGATGCACCCTTGACATGAAAGACCAGGTCAGGGTTCACATCGACTGTGCGATCGTCCCTGAAAACCGTGACCTTCTCGATGGTCAAACTACCCAGCTCAGCCTTGTGCGTCGCAAGGAAGAATCCGAAGCAGGCACCGTTTTCCGATCCTATCAGAGAGTTAGCCAGGTATCACATCTCAGCTCGCATAATCTGTTGATGTACCAAGTAGTGCCAGCCCTTCCTCTTCCTTCATGCTGAACTCGGTTCCCGGCCATTTCTCCAACGTCTCGCCCGTATTTCTTAAGCCACGCACAATCGAAGCCTTGGTCCTCGTGTTACCAACACCTTGAACCCAAAAGTATTGGATGTTTTTGATGTTCGAATTCTCACGATTCCAGAGCCCCCACATGATGTCGGAGAGAGCACGAAGCTTCGGAAGCTCGTCGCTGGAAGGAACTTTGTTCCAGATGTTCTCCGCGGAGGTCTTAGGGCTGTTCACATATTGTTGGAAGATGGCTACTTTTGTCAGTATGACATTTTGAGGAACGCAGAAGACATGTACTTACCGCCTTGGACGGGGTTCACAGCGAGTTCAAAGCTCGCTCCAGTGACACGGTACTCCTTGCCGTCAACCGTGTATTTTTGCTCTCTCTTTGGAACGTTTTTGATATTTCGGTTGTCGAAATGCTCGATCTTGTAGCAGACATTGGTACCGCCCCAGTCTTTCGGTCGCGTGTCCAGGCCCAAGGCCTTGCACGCAGTACCTTGATTCCAATACCCCTTCATGTCACATATTATGTAGGCGGGTGACACTTCCTTGTATCCCCATGTCTCCATTTCCTCTAAGATTCAATTAGGATGCGAAACGATGTGCAACAGCAGCAGACATCCTTACTCTTGAGGTCACCTTTCCATTCACTTTGCTTCGCGAAAGGGTCGGCCATGGAATCCATGAGCATTCTGCCCTTGCAGACATGCTTTTCCCAAATCTGGTCGTCCGCCAGCTTGGCTGGATCGAAGTCGTGCGATTGGAGAGGGGCGGACGAAGATGCGGCGGCAGTGAGAAAGCTTGTGAAAACCAATAGAATGGATCAAGGAGTGTTTATATGCAGGAGCGGTATTAAGGTATATCCTGTTGCGTGTGTTGTTCTTGAAGTGAGGAGACTGAGAAGTGTACTTAAGAACTCTTCAATCGGCTCAGTGAATGAGCAAGAGAGAGGGAGTCGTTTATGCATTCTGACTATGAACAAGTTCTGAAGCAGTGACTCCAGATAATCAACGAGGATTTCGTGAGTAACACTTCGGGTATCAGTCAGTGTTTGCTTCGTCACAATAATGAACGTCATTGAGGTTTTTGGAACAAAACCTAGAAGTTGATGAATTGACTTGACGCTTCATAACAGAGATAGCTGGGCTCCAGAAGCTTTTCTTGAAAAAGATCCTCATCAGTCAATTTTCCATCCTGCAATTTTCGAAGCGCAGTAACAAGAAACTCACAATCGCCGCACGCCTTACTCTGTACGCCGCAGCACTGGCGCAAGTGTAACCAACCACAGACCCACCATTTACCAAATTCCCATCAAATTGATTCATATCCTGTACCGCTCTAATGGCTATGACTCTCAATTTACGTAATAACCCCTTACTGACCTCCTCAATGTTACTGCAGCTGCTTAGCTACTTTCATTGATAGAAGAGCTACACGCAGTTAATTTTATGTAGATGGCAACGTATAAGCTCTGTAGACCCTCGCATGACCCTACCGGGGAAGCAGTCACTAGGGTAGGTAAGGGTGCGAATTAGGTTGAGGTTGGGAATATCAGGGGAAGTGATAGTTGATAAATTCACAAGCCGTATTAGCCTCTATCTAGTCCAACCAGCACTGTCCTCGCTTATCGAATGAATGGGAGTCGAAACACATTTGAACCACAGAGCCCATAGTAATTAAAAGAGTAACAAAAACATCTACCCAGCCCTTTTCTTGCCCATCAGAAGGTTAAACGAGTGTCAAAAACATAAACCCTATTTCCGCCTCCAATGCCACTCGCCTTACACTACACTATTCTTCGTGGTCAGCTTCTTTCTCCGTCTCGGTATCACCCAGCTAGAGGATAACTTGTAGACGTACGATTTTTGGGGTTGAAGTTAAGTATTGGTTGGCCAGTTTAAAGGAAAACTTCGTTGTATTTCGAACCTGTATATCGCGCCCTCGAACAGGGCAGATGCTCCATTGGGGGTCAGTAAAAGCTCGTCAGCTAGAGCTTCAAGGTCGCCTTTTCTCGCATAGAAATTGATAATTGAGAATGTGTAACCGTCGGCCAGAAAGATTCGTAAATTCAGGCTTAGGGAAACATCATTGGGGCACCGCACTTCGTGCACTCGGAGGCCGCTGCTTTGGGGCGTAACTTCGTAGCCTTCGTCATATATTCTTGGTAGTTCGTTGATGATTCTGGTGGCCATTGCGAAGGCTTCGGCAGCAAGATTTCCGCTCATTGCTGGAATGTTCGTGATGAGGTGAAGTTGATAATTTAGGTTGTTTGGGTAATGGGTGGTTTGGATGTTGTTGTCGTTGTTGTGAAGAAGGAAGAGGAAACGTTCATTTTAAACCCCTTCCTTTATATTTCGAGAATTTGAACCGTGCGAGGTCGCGGAACGCTGAGAGTCATCAGCTGTACATAGTTAGTCATAGAAGACTCGGCGATTCCCCATGGTTTCTCTATGGAAGGAGTCACATACGAGTATCGGAGCACCCTTGAATGCTTAGTATCGTGTGCTGTGTTGTGATTAAGACAATTGGCAATGATTCCAAGGTCCTAATCAATAAGATCTAACGAACCAATCAGATTTCTATATGTAGAGAACATAGCAATGATATATGGGAAGAAAAGAGTATCGCCATGTGCTACTAATATCATATTCCCAGTCGATTTCTGAGCTTAATCTTACTGCTATGCACAACGGACACAACGTCACCCCAATACCGAAGATTGTTAGCGTCCACACATGTTGTATCAATATTAACATTATCCTTGGAGCTATACCATACAATCAAAGTCAAGGACCCGACATGTACCAGATATGAACTCATTCTATACTCGGGACCAGCGCTATATTCTAGTATCAAACGTCACTCACGCTATGAGTTATTCAACGTGAACAGCGCAGTTTTCTAGGCACTTTTGTACTATAAAGAGTATAAAACGCAACACAGCACAATAACATAAACCCCAAGCAAGCACTAGAAAACTCTAGGATACAGAATTAAGAGAAACACCTCTCCGCCCCTTCGCACAGGAAAAGGATTCACGTAAGCACTTGTAGACCATGGAGTCATTTTTAGGATTGGCCTGTATAAACAATGCCGGTTTTTGCAACTGCGTCGCCAAGGCCAATATCAAACTGCAAGTCCTATCCTCCCTCGGATTCGTCGTATCGCATCTGTTCTCGCGGTCGCAGTTGTTGTAAACAGTGAGGGTAAACACACCTGCGGTGTCCCCGTGAATTTTGCTTTCGGCTAGTACACAGTGGTCGAATGGTTCGAGCTCTATATCATCTTAGGTTTCGCTGCTCGCCGGTGAACAAGAAAGGTAGAATGACGTGAAGTGACGATGAGTCGTACCGTCGTCATGTTGACTCTACATGTGACAACTACTACTTCAATGCAACTGGAAAAGTTACCCCTACAATTGCTGTTCGTTGTGTCACTTGGAAAGATGCTTGGGTGTTGAACGATATGGATGCTCTGTATTCGACCTCTGAGCCGTACTTTCCTCTATGCCAGGATACACCCCTTTCTATGCGCAACGCTCGTTTGAATCCCACCAACACTACAGATGCTCTTGGTCCAAAGCTTCCCATGCACACATCAGGCACATCACATGCTTTGATATGAACCCTTTCCGATAACCTGAAAAGTCGACAGATTGGGTGCCCCGCCATTTCCCAAACATGCCGAAAACAGAGTGCGTACGCTCGAGGCCGGGAGTTCAGTAAATGCCCTGCGTGCGATACTGGAAGGTATCGTAACTAAACCCAGGTTAGTTATTCGCATCATAGCGTTGCGGGGAAAGAAAGGACCTACAGTCGCGTATAATAACTCCCCACACTCTTCGCAATCAACTCGTCGACGAAGACCTCGGCCTCTTCTTTACTCAAATGCAACATCATACGCGCTCGCAACGAGTTCGTTACGCCTGCGGCACCCGCCGCAAAACAAGACATCTTGCTCTGCTTGCCCATCATATCCACAAGCATTATCAAGCGCTCCGCTTCTCTCCGCAGTGCCTGGAATGCCCGCTTGCACAAACCCCTGAACTCTTCGTATGCGGGAGATGCGAGGCCGCCGAGGACGTCAACATAGTCCTGGGTAAGCTTGAAAGGTGCAGCTTCAAAGCCCATACTTCCGGGAGAATTGGAAAGCATGAAGCCGAAATCGATGTGGATAATGTGGCCCATGTTGTCGATGAGAAGATTGCCATTGTGGCGATCTTTGAGCTGGAGAACGTAGCATACGATACTGTAAGCAGCCAGGGAACGCGTGAACGCATCGACCCCAGCCTTGTAGCTGTCCGAGTCCGGGTCGCCGAAGGATTTGACGAAGTGATCTTTGAGAGTTGCGATTCGTTTCCGTGGATTGGTGCCAGCTGCAATGCTCGCCAAAGTCAGGCTTCGCTTCAATGAATGCAGGGACACGCCATTCGTGATCGTTTCGATGAGACCAGATGATTCACCGGTAACCAGAATCCGCATACGCTTTGTCCAAACAGGCACACTCGCTTCTTCCCAGATCTTCCCACATACTTGGATGAGCTGACATGCAAAGGCTTCTTGTCGAAGATCTGCGCCGGTTTTTACGATGACACTGACGAGGTCCCAATTGTTCATGTGGCCGTACGGCGATGACCGCCGAATCCGTTCCCGTTTCGCACTCCACTCTTCGCCGAAAGTCGCAGCACTGGGGTCATCTCGATCACCCTGTCTCTGTACACCACCAGTCTTGAGGTCGTTTTCCATGCGAGCTGCCCCCGCTCCTGTGTTTGTCGGAACTGGAAGCCCATCCTCGAGTTCCTCCGGTTCGGTGGTAATCGCCGTTGGGTCGGTATCTGCCATGATTGTGTCGAAAGTCGGGCCTGCTTCGTCTGCGAGGAAGTTCTGCTCCTCCAAGCTCTGCATGCTTGCGATTATCTTGGCCTTGATGGCCGCCACTTCAGCTTTTGGACGCTTCGAACCGCTTGCTTCAAGCTGGGCAAGCATCTGAGCTGCTGTTCGCATGTGGGTTGCGAGGGCTGACACGTCGGGTTGGTCGGCGCTTTGGGTCCCACGGCTGATGGGGATGGTCAATCTTCGGGGTGCCGGACTGCTGGATCTGCTCGTTTCCATATCCGAAGTTCTTGGAGTCGATATGGCCGCAATGGAAGACAGGGTGTTTGCGCCACTTGACGACCTGGGTGCCGCGCTCTCCTTTTTCGCCACCGCGGTGGGTAGTGTGACACGCGCGAGGCCCGATGTGATGTCGCCCTCGTCGAGATTGTTTACCAGCGAGGTGCTTCCCAGATCGCCGTTGGAAGGCTCGAAGACGCTGTCTGTTCCATTTGGTGGCGTTTTGTCCATGGCGAGGTGATCGGCGTTTGTAATGTCGAAGAGGCGCCGTTTCGATGTTCCCTTCTCCAGCATCAACTTTTCCAACAGCCGCTTGTTTTGCTCCGAATCTGGGTCGAAATTGAAGTCTTCGTTTAGTACCTCCACCATCAACAGGTACGGCACTCTTTCGGCGCTGTTCAGACTGGTGGCTTCGGCGGGGTTTATCCGCACAATGCGGTGGTGCTGGCTTTGCGACGCAATCCCACCCTCCAGTGTCGCCGGTGCGATGATGGGTATATCGACCTCGGCGGGGAGATCTTGGGTGATGAGAGCCAGTTCGGCCCTCAATGCGCTCAAGCGGGCTGGTTTGGGCACAATGACCAGGCGATTCGAGATGTCTTCCAGCGCGCTCAGGAATTGGGTCTCGTTGCGAAAGTAATTCGATCGCAGGAGCCGTCGCTTCTGCGACCGGGAAAGCGCAGTCGGTGTCAAAGGCCGCGGGGTGTGCTGTCTCAGCGATCTGTGGTGGTCCGGTCTGGGTCCAAAACCCGCGGTGGGTGGAGGGGTCGGAAGGGGCGAGGTGGCGGGGCTGCGGAAGTCGGGAAGGGACGAGGAGCTGAGGCGGGCTTCCGCGCTCACGGCGAGCAGACTGTGTCGGTATGGTTGGGCCGAAGGGGCGCGTTCTGCGGGGGCGGGTCGCGCGGCCTTTCGTCTTGCATCCTTCAGGAGCTCGCTGTCCCTCGAGCGTGCCGAGGGGATCCTCGGGGAGCGCCCGTCTTCAGGATCCGAATTGCCGCCTGGTGCCCTCGGTCGCCTCGGCCTGGCGGACACGCCGGCGATGGTGTGGCTCCTGGTCACCTTGGCCGTCTGCACATTGTCCGAGATCATGTCGTCGATGGGTCGCGGTTTGCGGGCCTGCGCAATGGCGAGCGGTCCGGCATGCCTGGGCAGGAACGGCGCGGCCACGGCGGCCAGCACCAAGCTCGACAGCACCGTGACGGGGAGGATGTTCTCCTTGATCTTCTCGCGCCGCTGCGGCTCGGCGGAGCCGAACACGATGCGCTGCACCCGGTTGTATATCCGCCGGCACGTCTTGAACGAGTGCGAGTTGGGGTCCGAGGCCAGGTCGTGGAGGTACGTCTGGAAGAGCCAGAACGTCTGGCACGGTCAGCATCGCAGTCGCACGCTGCCAAGGATACGGCGCTTGAGGTACCAGGAGCGCCCCGTCCACGGCTTCTTCACACAAGTCGATTATGAATTCCTCCAGGGCCATCGACTCGTTGTCGACGCTGATGAGCAGGTGGCATAGCTGCGGCAGGAAGAATTCAATCTCCTCGTAGGCGAACTGGCGCAGCTTCGCGCACAGCACGTAGTGGATGCCGACGTGGTCGGCATATCGTCTGCAGTGAAGGCGCACATCAGCGGGGGGGGGAGCTCGAGGAAACTGTGGCCGTGCAGCGCGGGCCGGGCACTCACGAGAGGTAGGCGACAGTCAGCGAGGGATCGTGGTTGAAGTGATCCGACTCTATAAAGCGCTCAAGCAGATTCCAACTCATCAGGAACGGCTCATCGGGAGCTTGTGGGGAGGGGAGAGGCTCGGGGACCGTTCATCAGGAAGTAAGGGTGCGTCTTGAGATGGGATCAGATGGGCTTGGCATGGGACCGCGAACGGCTTGGTATGGGAAATATTGGAAATGTTGTTCCTCCGTGGACCGCCGCCGCACGCGATGCGCGCACCAGCATGGCCGATGGAAAGTGGAACAGAGGCCCATGGGGAGGCTCAGAAGCATTCCTCGGTCCTCTCTCCTCGACGATCACCCCGTCCCAACTTCTGCAGCGACCCTTCCTCACTTCTCAGACGTTCCTTCCTCATCAGGTTTCACATTTCCGGATTCGGCATGGACGTCGTCTACTGGCCTCGTTTCCGCTTCAGGGAGGAAGGGGAGATGGTCAAACACCGGCTCAACGCATAGCTTGCCTCCATCCAAGGCCAAGACAACAGCACGCCGACATGATCAAATAACTACGTTGGTTGTTGGTTGCGAGGTTCGCAAGTTCAATAATTTCTGCACGAGCCAAGCAAAAAGCAGTAGTAGATTGACGTGACTCTTGACATCGCAACCCACGTCTAAGCATGGTGGGCAGATTCGCTCATTCCCCATTCGCCGGCTGGCGTGGCACGAAGTCTCCCGTTCGAGCTGTGGCTGTGCTATCACCCCTGGATTCCGAAAACACCGCAAACCGCATGGCCCGGCTCTTGCTTTTTCTGCCCCGTTACGAAATTACATACACCCCTTCAAGCCGCGGCTTGCGAACGCCGTACTATATACCCGGTTTGTGTTTGTGTGCCTTGCTCAGTGCACGTGTCCGACTTGTGTGAGGAGTGGGAGGAGAAGGCCGACGAGGACAATGGCGATGTCACCTTGGGCGAGACCGTCGCTGTTGGAGCTATGGTCGATGTAGCCGTTCACGGGGCCGTCATCCTGGCCGGAGGTTGCTTCTGTCATGGAGTGCATGGCCACGTATCTGAGATGGTTAGCGAGACATGTCCAAGGATGGGAGAGTACACGTGCAGGAAAGTTCCTCCGGAAAAGAGAAGTACCCATCCGGTTGTCCATGCCAAACCCTCGTCTCCGCCAAGGCGTGCGCGGCCGAGCATATGTACAATCGCCCACGTTGCAACAGCACCGGCAGGCGCAGCCAAACTGAAAAAGGCGAGGTGGGTGCGCGCGGTACGCTTGGAGAGGCCTTGCTTCAGCAGCACAGAGGTCAGACCAAAGGCGGCCGGGGCCTTGTGCAACATGATGGCAAGGAAAATCACGAGCGAGAGGGATGTCGAGGGCGCCGTGGAAGAGGCCCCCAGCGCTATGCCGTCGGCACACGCATGGATGACCAGGCCAATGGTCGTCGCCGAGGACCGGGGCTCCTGACGGGCGGGCGGGAGGGGCGTAAGCGGCGCGGACTCTCCGCCGTTCATCGCGTTCAGGCTGATCGCAGACGAGTTGTGCGGGCCACGGTGCAGGTTCGACAGGGAAATGTGCAGCGACTGATACTTTGGCTTGGACGGGGCAAGCGCTTCGGGCAGACGGTCGACCAGGAACATGAGGATGAAGCCGAGTATCAGGGCCACTCCGATGTAGGCATGCGGGCCCTCAATCTCCTCGTGCAACGGCGCCGGCTTTTCCTCGTCGTCCTCCTCGGGGCCATGCACGCGCGTATGTCCCTCCTTGTGACCCTCGGTGGAATCGTCGTCGCCCCCCTTCTGCGGCTGGGGCCTGTTGTCCTCCTGCTGCTTCTCCTTGTCCTTGTCGTCCAGGGCGTGCGATGCCCGGTCCCACCGGCCGCCCTCGGGGGTTCTCTCCACCACGATGCTGGTCGCATCACGGGCGCCTGAGGCCCCGCTGCGCAAATAGCTCGTCTCGCCCGACTGGGAGCGCTCGCTGGGGGGCGCAAGGTCGACGGGCTGGCCCACCCCCCGCTGCTGGCCCTTGACCGAGGGGATCTTGGGCTGCGGATTGGGGACGTTGCGGGCGTGGCTCTGGAGGGCGGCGCTGTACATGGTCTCGATGCCTTCGGGGATGATGACGATGAGCGAAGTGCCCACGAGCACGCCGGTGCCCAGCAGCGACACGACGCGCAGCTGTCGCTGGGAGAGGCTGAGGGAAAGCGGGAGGATGCCGGCGAGGAAGGAGCTGGTCACATTAATTCAGCGCCCATTTTCATTTTGGCTTTGGCTTTGGCTTCGGCTTCGGCTTCGTGGTACGTACGCAACACCCATGATGGCGCTCAGTGCGAGCAGCATGAACAAGCCGTCCCACATGTTGAGAGGAGAATGGGAAGTCGACGTGGAAGTGGACGTGGGCGTGGACGTGGAAGTGAAAGTTCGAAAAAAAAGAAGGGAATCCAGCCGTCCCGTGTGCAGCAGAAGCGCCGTACAGCAATGAGCGTGGCGATGATGGGCGCTGGCTATCTGTTGGGGTTTATTTCCATGTCTCGCTGGGTCGGTCAGGCGGGGGTGGGTGGAGGTGTTGTTGGCGGTCAGGGGCTGATTGATTGATTAGGGGATGTTGTTGAGATGATCTGTACGATACGATCGGCCGGGGTCTTGGGAGCGGGCGGGCGTATTGTCCTGTAGGGCTGGAGGACGCTAAAACGCGTGCTGTACCTCTCTGCCAACGTCGCGAAGCCGCGTGCTCGATCTCGCGCGTATTCGCAGTCTGGCTTGCGACACGACGCGCAGGACACATTACATAGCAGGTTGATTGCGCATCTGGCCGCCGTCATGGATATCGCCGGCCTCGATCTCGAAGAGTGTAGGTTGCGCCAGACCCAACCCGTCACCACCGACAACGGCAACGCTGACAGCTGCAGGGGTCACCAGCGCGAAAGAATGCTTCGAAATCAACCTCACCCGCCCGACGAAAGAGGCGGCCGAGCCGGAGCCCGTCTTTGCTGAGTCGTTCCAGCCCGCCTTCACCTACCTCGTCTTCAACGACAAGGATGACCTCATAGGCTACAAAAACCCGACCATCGACCTCACATTTCGCGCCAACGACCTGAAGCCATCGATAAAGGTCGCCTTTGACGAGAAGGTAGACCTGTCGAGCATACTGCAGGAAGGGGAAGAGCAGGTCGACCTGGAGAAGGTGTGGAAGGAACATCTCCCCGCGTGTATGTCTCAGCTATCCTCGGACTATGCACACTGACATGGCCTGACCATCTATCCTCGAATCAATCAAACTGACAGGCTCCAGATGTATTCAACGGCCCTGCCGACAACGACCCTGGAAGCAACCCTGAAAACGACCCCACCGCAAAGTCATGGGCGCCACCCGGCACGCTCCTGCGCAGCTTGACGCTGCACGGGAAGCAGTACGAGGTGTGGAGTGCAAACATGTCTGACCCCGCCGCCGGTCAGATTTGGGACAATATGAGGATCCTCACACACCTCTACATCGAAGGCGCAACCTATCCAGAGCTGGACGCCCAGTGGTCCGTCGAGCGGTGGACGTTATATCTGCTGTACGAAGTCACCCCCATCGAGGAAGACATTTCGCCTTACACCCTCGCCGGCTTCTCGACCTCGTACCGGTACTGGATCTTTCCGACTCCGGAGGTATTGCGCGCGACCAACCCGCTCCTTCCCTCGCCACCGTCGAGCACGAATGGCGATGTCGGCACCAACTCCAACCCCCGCCCTGCCATGGATTCCGAGACCCAGCCCTTCGCCGATCGAATCAACACCTTGGAGTCGCCATCTCGCGAACGCATCTCTCAATTCCTCATCCTACCCCCATACCAAGGCCAATCGCTCGGCGCCCAGTTGTATGAAACAATCTTCGCCCATCTGGTAAAGAAGCCGTTCATCTACGAGATTCCGGTGGAAGACCCCAGCGAAGAATTCGACGCCATGCGCGACTATAGCGACATTGCCTACCTCCGCAACATCCCCGAGTTCAACTCCCTCAGCTTACCCTCCACCATGCCGCCCGAGACCATGCTCAAGTCTGCGCCCATTCCCCGCGATCGGATCCTGGGCAGCCATGTCAACCTCGAAGACCTACGTCACAGGTGCAAAATCGTCCCGCGCCAATTCAACCGCATGCTCGAACTGCATCTCCTGTCCACCATTCCCCCGTTCAACCGCAACAAGAATCGCATCACCCGAAAGGAGAGGGCTTCCAACGAAAACGACCGAAAGTACTATTTCTGGCGCCTGGCGCTCAAGGACCGAATCTACAGGCAGAGCGCAGATTTGCTGGAGCAAGTGCAGGACGTTGCCGAGAGGGTCCAGAAGCTGGAGAATGCGGTGGACAGTCAACAGCAAGAATACGAGGAGAGGGAAGAGGGCATCGAAAGGCGGAAGAAGTGGATCAGGAGCAAGGGCAAGAGGAAGAGAGTGGTGGTGGACAATGCCGATGGGGACGGCGAGTGGGAGGATGTAAAGGAAGAGGCGACCGGCTCCTCGAAGAAGAAGAGGTTTCACTGAACGAAGAAGACCGTGGCGTTTTGAGGCAAAAGGTTCTGTGAGAGATGGCTTCGATGGTGAGTTCGAGGTAGAGTTTATTTCCGACCAGGGAGCCTGCTCACGAGGACTTTCTTGGCTGTACTGTATAGGTGCGCCACATTTTTACGGATACCAATTCAATTTTATGTTTATGGATGATTAAAGGCATAGGCGACAACGCTACCTCAACACATGGTAAGGATAGAAGCGGGCTCTTGAGGAGTAATCAGAGGTGATGGATGACGGTAGGTTTACAGCAATTTCCTAGAGTTGGAGTTTGCAAAGGGGGTGGAAGGGGCGGAAAAGGCAGTTGCGGAGAATAGGCGAGAAACGGTTTGATGGGTATTTTGGCTATCGTACATGGAGCTATGCAAAGGGATGTGGACGCCTTACGTAGCTTTTGCTCGGGTCGGCTTTTTCCGCGCAGCTAGAGTCCTTTTTGCTTCTTCGACCAATCGTGGCCACTCCTCTGTCACTCCTGCTGCTGGTGGATCCGTGATGCGATACAGCCAGTCTGTTGCCATGTCTTCTTCGCCATAGTCCTGGTACAATGCGACCAGTTCAACCATGGCAGGTTTATATCCGCCCGAAGCAGCGACCTCAAACCACTCTCGCGCCAGTCGCTCCACACTGCCTTTTGTGAACGATGTCGCAAATTTGAGCGCGGTCCTGAACTCGCTGTTCTTCAGAAAGGGTTTAGGATCTGCCTTCACGTCCATGTAAAAATGGCCGAGCTTGTAGGTAGCTTCCAGGTGCCCTGATGCGGCGGCTTTGCTCATACATTGGAGCCAAGTAGGTGATCTGTCATCTTCCAGCGATGCGAGTTGATAGCACGCCATGGGGTCATCGGCTTCGAAAGCACCCCTTCTGAGAGCAGCAATAGCTTCTGCGCGGGCTTGTGGTGTTGGGTTTGGATCGGCAAGCAACAGGTCGGCCAGAGCTCTCCAAGAAGGAACCCATGGTAGCGCCATAGGATGCGGCCACCGGCTGTCGAATTTCATCGAGCCCTTCTCCAACGCTTTCCGATACAGCGCCTTGGCCTCGTCTTTCCGCCCCGCTTTCTCAAAGAACCGTCCCTGCATAGTCATGCAATGTGCATCGCCTTCTTTCGCCAACTGTTCCATCATTGCCATGCACTTGTTGATGTCGGCCATTGAGAACTCACGAGCACTGTCGCGTGCTTGGGGCATAGCATACTCGGTGCTCAGAAAGTGAGCGCTGAGTATCTGCAAAGTAGACATGACGTCTTTGGCGGCGCTGCAGGCGAAGAGGAGCTTGGCTGAGATCGTTGGGTGTTGCGACGGAGGCAGTTGTGCGGTTGGATCTTTGACATCTGGTATTCGAGATAATGCAATGGCGATGTATGCAATGTCTCCGATTAGCGCTCCGTGTTCTGTTCGCAATTCAACTTCAGTGCTACTATGCATGGCCCATGGTGCTTACTTTTGGACAGTTGCTGTACGTTTGTCGCTGGATCGACTTTATTCCTTTCCGAAACGAGGAATTCGTCTACGATCTGGCCTGCAAGCACAGGTGACTTTATGGGGAGCATACGCTCTTGCTTCATCATGGTCAAGAAGCCAAAGCGATTGCGCTTGTCAATGTCCATGCGGATTTGTTGCGGCGTCATGGTCGATTGCTGCTCTCTGGTGACTCGGTATTTCGGCTCTACTGCATATCGTCGGACGTGCTGCCAACTCCGAGATTGGCAAAAGACACATGGCTTAACTTTGACAGTTGGCCTGTAAAACCGAGCAACCGTCGGACGTAACGACATGATGGCTGGATGAACTCGACCAACGTGACGCAACCGACCACTGCAGGCCGAAGCTATCGGAGGTCCGCATTTCGCGCTAGGCAAAACGTAGGCCCGGGTCCGCCCCGAACTTTTTGCTTGGCATCGAGAAGAAAATCCTGTGCAGCATCAACGTCATGTTGTCCCGCGTCTTCAACACCGCCAAACGAATCCTTTCTCGCTCACCGTCGGCTCAGGGAAGAGCTGGAGAACCCGTCGAAGATACACCGAGGAGTGTTGAGGTTGACGACGCTGAGCCAGCCATGGTCACGACGCGACGCGGGACGGGGACTGACCCGTCAACGAGCACCCCGCGCAGCTCTGCGAAGAGAAGGGTAGGAAAACGAGAGCTGGAGTCATTGGACATCGAAGATACGCCGACGACGAACAAGCGAAGGAGAAAATCCGTCGGCGCAAAGAAGTCGCTACCCAAAGAGGAGGAGGAGCAGCCGTCGCACGAGGCGGAAAAGGACCTGCCACACGACACCACTGCAGTCACGATACCAGTCCGAACCAAAGAGACGACATCCAGCCCTGCGCAAGCTGAGGCGCCGCGTTCTGTCCGTCGTGGGCATTGGAGGGTTGTGATAAACAAGAAAACCACCGCTGAACCCTCATCCGCCGAGCCAGCCGCGGAAACGCCGGCCACCACGCAAGACACCGAATTCCATACTCCCGGCACGCATATAGCCAGCTCCGTCTACGCAACCCCTGCCGACACTTTTGACGGGGCGGGTTCGCCAACGCCAAAGGCTACCAAAAAGGGCACACCGAAGTCAGCCCAATCCTCGCAGAGGAAAAAGTGCGAAAAGAAGACTCAAAGTGCGACTGCGGTCGTCGCAGAATCGAGCTTCCCTGATGAGATTCCTTCGTCAACCTGGGGAAGCGAGCAAGCACCCATCAGTACCCAGGACTCTGTAGTAACTCCCACGCCCGCGAACAAGAACAAGAACAAGCAAATTCGATTCGACAGCGAGGAGCCGGTCTCTACGACCAAAGCAATCGCTGCAAACGTTGAAGATCCGGAGTCTGCACAGCCAGTGTCCACAGAGCTCTCTCAAGAAAACGCCGAGGATGAAGACGTAAGCGATTCGGACGAAGAGCCGGAAATGGTCACCGCTGTCACGGCAGTGTCCAAGGTGAAAGCTACCGAAGAAGATGCCGCGCGTGCACGCAAAGCTCAGCAGGAAAAGTACGAATTGAAGAAAAAGCAGCGTGCGGCACGGATGGCAGAAGAGCAAACCGCAAAGCGTAAGCGCGAAGAAGCCAAGGCGAAGAAACTTGCAAAACGCCAGGCTCGCGAGGAGAATTATCAGCAAAAGGATGGATCTTCAGCCCGAACGCCTATCGGTGTTGACATGCACAGCCTCCCAGCGCTCCTCCCAGACTCCATTCTCGAAGCAGCTGGTGATCGCCGTCCACCCACACCGCCGCCTACTCGCCCCGGCCAGACCGCAGAGGAGATGCGCAAAGAAAAGCTAAATAGGCACATCAAGTTTTTGGAACAGAGTGAAAAGCCGGTCAAGGACGTGAAGAGGGGTTCTGTCAATGTATCCGTGTTGGCGAAGCAGAATGCCCTGTTGGCGCCAAAGGTCAAAAAGAGCACGAAGAACATCCGTGAGCATTGGTTGAAGGGGAGGCAGCAGGAGAAGAAGGCAAAGAAGGGGGCGAGTAAGGTGCCTTTTGGGAAGATGGAAAGACGGCCGGTTGGTGGTGGATTCCTGCGGGGTGGTGATGATTAGAGCGTATTGGTTTACCATGCACGTTGTTTCATACCCAATATCCTTTCGTGCAATTAGAACTATGCCTTATTTTCACCGTCTCTGCAGTATCGGCAGATGAGATATCGAACTCTGATCCGTCGACGTGTCGGTTTCCTAGATATCGTTTGCCTACAGCATGGAAAGTTTTGCACGTCTATTCGTTGAGCTGCCGAGCATCGCCTGGATCGGAGCGTTGACCTCGCACTGTGAGGGATTTTGCATTTGGGAATTGTATTCGGGGGCATCCGGGTCTGAAGATACTCTTGGATTGATTTTGTGGCTCTTTACCAATCTTCTATACCAACAAACTCCCACGCCTTCTTTGATCAAGCTCACGCTCTACTTGTGGAATGACGGAGAACGCGGCAATTTCACAAACGCCACAATGCCAGGCGATGCTAAAAATCTTAGTTGGTTAAGAGATCTATCTGGTAGCTTTCAATATGAATTATACCAGCTCCTAGAATAAGGTATTGGCCTTTGATATTAGGTGGTCGTCCTTGTAACACCTGCCAAAATAGTCCTAACCTTCATTATACAGCGCAACTACAGTATTAACATTTGTACTGCCTTCTAAGCTCATAGACGACAATCAGCTAAAGTGAGCCACGTTCTCCTTTTATCTACATTATCGCCATCCTCATGTCGCCCCCTTGTCGTTATCATATTATATCACCACACAGTCCTACTTTTCAAATTTAAAATGCGCTATCAGCAAATGCAGATGTTTCAAAAGCATCATACATTACTAATTCTAGTCGAATACAATCGGACACGGTCAAAGATGGTTCATTCCAACGTGAGCACTACCTGCGTGCTACTCAATGTTGCCACAACTATGGTTTGCCAATGTCACTCTTTATCAGTGACCCCCAACATTGTCCCCATCTTTCATGCCGCTGTTTTCTTCCCTCCATACAACGCGCGACATAGTCGTATGAGCTGAATTGCAATTCGTGCAATGAGTGTCGAGTTCGCAACTATGAGGCCCGAAGCCGCATTCGCTGCAGTACCAGTCACTCATAGTCGAAGTTACAGAGCGCGAGAGCTTATTTTAAGGGTACGCTGCAACTGTTGTCAACGATGGGCTTCAAGGCTCCGTGTATTTTCGTGAGACGATGAACCAGCAATGTCGTAGAAGTCGTGGGGCGTGTTTGTGAAGTAGACCACCGCTAAGATCGAATTTGGTGATATCTAAAAGGTGAGCGAAGACGGAGTTTTTTAGGGGGATACTTGCCGTTGCTGGTTGACGTAAAGACTATCAAAGGAACAATGAGTTTACCAGTCTGACGCCAGTTGACTCAAATATTCATTAATTCAGGCTCCTGTGGAGGAATGGTCCGGACATAAGATACTCCAGAGTTGGCGCATAGATATCTTATGCACAGATAAGTGGGTGTGGGGGATCCGAAAACGGTACAAAAGGCTCAAGGCTCATCGGTCAACATTCATTGTCATGCAATCAGGACGGGAAGGTGGGATTAGAGGCCAATAATACCGAGCTTAAATACGATTTGTGGGTCACGCGTGTATGTGCCGCATATACGCTATAAGCTGACCAACCATTACATTAAATAGGACTATCCAAACCCATTTAATATGGTCTTGATGAACATGTTATGGTGAACTGAATAGATATATGCCCAAAACTTATCCTATGCCAAACAGATACTAAAAGTTACATCTAATAAGATTTAACATATATTACATTAGAAGTAGAATGTGATGCTCGTCTTTCAATTCCACCAGTATTTCGCGTGATATTTGCCGAGCTTTGGGTTGTAAACCACCCTCGCACTCTGGCTATAATTTAAAGAGTACGCCTGATTACTACTCTTTACTGTAAGATTCTAATCCTGATTATAAATATTAGCGGTGCCTAGTGATACAAAAGATAGCAACATACAGTGCGCCAACATCACCCTCCACCTACACCATCGCCATCCTTCATCCCACCATTTCTCTCCTGATTATCGTGGTGACGCAGGTCGTCGCGAAACCCGTATATTTTCAGCTGGTACTCAACGCAGGACTGGTCGGTGCATCTGGGATCATCGCATGCAGGCATTGTAGCTTTCGTGTAGTGTATCGATACAGAATATCTCAGATGTGAGGCGTAAAAGAATCCTTATATGAGACTCCTGAATCCACAGTTGCAATGGTGAGTAACACGATAACGAGGCGCAGATCGTAAGGGGACCATTGACATCTGGCGCATACGAATGTTGAATAAGTCCATCAACTGCCTAACAAAAGATTCTAACTGTCAATAAATTTATCTCACTCCGATAGAGTAATTGCGTACCTTAGTCAGTGAATTCGTTATCAGGAGTACTACAAGAGTGAGTGGACGTTCGAGCCAGGACGTCGGAAAATGTCGGTATATATTACACAGTAGGTAAAAGAGCCTCATACCCAGCTTTGAGGCCCTTCAAAACCGATACCCCGTTGTTATTCTTTACAAAATATGCCCGAGGTACGATGGCGTGCGCCCATGCAATGCATCAAGACGTGGACGTATGAAAATCGTTGAAAGATCGAAACGCATGCAAGATTTTCAGAGCCGGTCATTGCTGTAAAAGCGAGGCAGAATCTCAGGCTATCTCTCTGGACTTTTCCGCCGATTAGAGTTGCATGCATATGCAGCATGTTGCCAGGGGTGGCAAGGCTGGCCAACCATCGTGGGGTGGCAGAGTCCTTCATGTACGGGGTCAGCTGTACTTTTTTCAGTGACCAACAGCGGGTATGGATGCCGTTCTCGTTGTTTTCAACCAAATAAATGATCAACAACCGTAATCTTTTAGTGTGATTCTCTCAAAGTGAAGTCTTCCTACATACTCAAACCCGATGAGTATATTACAATGTCCAAAATCGGCGTGTTCCTTCCCGGTTTTATCTTTGCCCGAATCTGGCAGAAAGAAAAGATTTCAACCACCTCCACGCCTTGTGTATATCTTCCAACATATACCAAAGTAGCCTTAATAGTAACCACAAAAGTAGAGCCAAACATTTCAAGACACCCATCCAAAGAAGAGGCTCCCATTCAATCTTTTCTTTATCCGAATCTCCGCTTGTATTAGGCTCCGATGTTTGAACGGTCGTGTTTGCTCCAGATTGAGATGTCGATTCATCCGCTTCTTGGGCCACTGTCGTAGTAGTTCCTTCTGTAGTGTTCGGTGCAGGTTCATCCGATGTAGTTTCATTATCGCCTGCAGTGCCTGACAGAATCGATGAATTCCGTGGTGATCGGCTCAACTCCTCGTCGTTAGGGTCTTGCCTCGATCCAGCTATTCGAACCCTGATTTTGAGAAGAAGATCCTCATAGACCCCCTTAACCTTGACCAATATCTTGATAGCTCGTTTCTCAACCGGCTTCCACTCAAGACTGAACAGCAACAGTGCCGGAGTCGAACACAGCATGATTACAAAAGGAACAAAGCAAAGACTATGGTAGCCTCGAGGATTGTACTTGAACTTTCCACAGAGGTCGCCGTACTTGCCAGTCAGCAAAATATATCCATCCTTGCCTTCGTGAATAGAGTCTTCCCCACTCGCAACACTCCAGGCATTGATCTGAGTCCTCGCAAGTGAGGTAGTAACAAGACTTTCCACCTCACGAACCCAAGGATCTTCCCCTAGAGTCTCGGAGAAGTACTGCGCGACTACTTTCTGCGCTTGGAGTCCACGGCCTTGACGTTTCGCAATCGAGTAATAAATATCCGTTTTGAAAAGTGAGGCATACAGAAGTGTGAACTCTGATGCTTGGTCTGGAATGCTGGGATTGGGCGGAACATTGATATTCCAACACATTGTTGCATCTGCAGAGCAAACTTCGATAGTGTTGATGCATGCCAGTGGTCTCGCTCTCGGATCCGAGTTTCGAAACCATGGTTTTGGATCGCCGGGTATAAACCACATCGTATCGGCGGGGAAGATGGGATCGTCGCTTCGTTCTTTATATAAGATGCGGAGGGACGACACGAAGAGAATGGTCAAAGTCGAGTATTTGGGATATGTGAGCTCCGATCTTGGTATCCAGACCGGGTTCTTTGAATCGCCTGCGCTTGAGGCATAGGTGCTAAGATCATAAGTTATCTTGATGTGTTTGGAGGTTGTTGGGAGAAGATAGATGAACCTACAATACATCGTACACCGGAGCTAATCGGTCCCAAGGATTACCCACTGTCTTGTACGTGTAACTTACTGGGGGGTCTTCCCCGGATTTCTCGCCGTAGTAGTAATAGTACGACGTTGTTCCATTCTCTGTTATATTCTGAACGTACGGATACTCCATGCTAAGCGGCGTGCATGTAGTACTCCGACGGAATTTGGGTGTCGAAGGGCTGTGGATGCCGATATCGCTCGCATCGAGAAGTGGAGTAGTGAAAGTGACTGTCTGGTTCTGACGACAGATCTCGTTTTGGAATGGACAGTCGTTGGTGTACCTAGCCGGACTAACAGGAAGTTTTGGACGATAAAGGATATTGCATCTCTGGGCAATAGACGACGATCTTCCATAGCAGTCCTCGGAAAACTGGGCAGCCCGCTCTTCTTTCTCGAGATCAAGAAGCCCTGCACGAGTTGCGGCATCGGAACGCTTGTCACCTTGGAACACCCACAATCCGCAATGATCGGAAGCCATTCTCGCCGGCCCATAGAGCTGGACTTTTGCAGAAAAGTAACCTCCCACAATCATTGAAGATGCAACAACTGAGATGAGAAATGTGAACAAGAGCAGCCATCCCTTGTCAGCAAGGTCCAGATTTTTACTCGTCAGAGACTCGACGAACAGATCGCGAACTCCACTTTTCTCTTTTAACACTTTTGCAAGTGGTTGCGCATCTTTTGACTCCGATTTAACCGATCCATGACCCAACAACGATGACTCCTCTGTGTCGAGATCATTGTGCTCACGTCGTGGCCGTGATTTGTATCGACGGAGATGAATCCAAAGGACCAGGTTGCCCAAAATCTTTTTGATATACTTGACTGACCACGAGAGCCAGATGCCCGCGACAGCTATGATTATAATTCCCCAAGGCTGTTTTACTGTTAAGAGGAGTTCTAGAGGGCATCTGTCAGGGACAATCTCGAGATCTAAGTAATAAAAAATGATACTCACTTCCTGTATTGAAATCACTCCACTTTCCTATAATTGCACGACTCTCGCTCGAATCCATCTTCTTCAAATCTGTTTATAAGGTCTATCCTGATTGAATGTTCAGATGTAAGTTTTGGAAGGACGAGATCGGGAGGTTCATCTATCTCCTCCACAAGGCTGAGTATTACCAATCTTAATCGGCCACGCATATATCACTTTATGCAACACGTGAGTGAGTGACAACACTCGGGCAAGGGTATTCGTGGTTCGATCATGCACATTGGTCATTAGGAAAAAACAATGCCCAACTCTGCTGAGTACAATTTGCCTGATGTCTAATGTCTCACCGGTCAACATGCCTCATGTTGCAGCCTTGCGCGCTTTGATTAACCCCTGTATATGCATATGCAAAGTTTGTTTCTTGTTGCCCCGAGCAATTTATTTCCCAGGGTGCGTGGTACAGTATCCTGTTTTGAGCTTTCAATGCTCTTTGAGCTAATAAAAGATTCCAAACTAAATTTATTGACGTGGAGCCAAATCGGTGGACACTGAGACCACTTTCCAGGTACAACATGTCACGGAGCTCTCTTTGCACATTGAAATCAGTGTCAAATTTCCAAAATCCAGCCCCGCATCATTTTACCGCTGACATGAACACGTTGTAGAGCTTTTTACCAGCGTCTTATCATCAAGTGCGAAGTCGCTTTGTTCTCATCAGTGGCACCCATCAACTCCAAACCAACTCAATCTTCTCCCCCTTGACCTTCGAATTGAACCATTCAAAGATCCTCACTTCCTCACCAACAGCCCTTGCCCCCTCCAGAACCCCACTCGTCACAACCCTCTCCGTTGCACACAACAACTCCACTGTCGCCAGATTCCTTGCAATACACGCCCGACTCCCAGCGCCGAACGCGAACCAGCACTTGTTCATTTCTTCATTCGCATTGAGCCACCTTTCCGGTTGGAAATCACGCGGATTGGAAAAGATGGACGGGTCCATGTGAAGTTCGAATGCCGAGCAGCCGACGATGGTGTTGTGAGGGAAGTAAGTCGATTTGAAAGTCCAACCACCAGCGGGTACGATATGTGGAAGACGGGTCGGATTTGCCATGCTGATACGCAGGCCCTCTTTAACGACCGCAGAAAGGTAAGGCAGCGCCTGTGCATCGAGTGCATCGGCGCCAAGAGCGTTGTTGGAGAGAATCTCGGAGCGAAGTCGTTGGTGCTGCGCAGGATGAAGCGCAAGATTCCGAAAGATGGTCGCAAGATTCATGCCCGTGGAGTCTGTCCCCGCGAAGAGAAGATCTTTGCACTGAGCCTTGACTTCGCCATCGCTCAATCCAGCAGCCATCATGCGGCCAGGATACGTCGTAGATTCGCGCGTTGTCTTCTCGACCAAGCTGTCGACAAACTTGTCGATGATTTCCATGCTCTCGTCGGTCTTCTTGTCGCCCATCCATTTCGCCGCCGCCCACTCTACCCATACGAAAACCAAATTCGGGAGGTAGAAGAAACGACCGACGGCCACAAAAGCGTCCACAAAAGCCGATGCCGAAAGCGTTTGGCCCTTCTCGGACGTCCCGTTATAATTCTCCTGAAACAAATGGGTGGAAACAACATCGACGGCCAAGCTTCTTGTCAGATTCAGCACATTCACCGATCTGCCCATTGCCTTCTCTTCACCCAGTCTCTCGACAAATCGATCCACACAAGCATAGATACTTATCATGTTATCCCTGATACTCTTGGTCGAGAACAACGGCATCACCGCCTTCGCTCTCGGCGCCCTATACTCGTGTTCGGTGGTCGAGAAGATGGTTTTATGGCCGTCGATATCAAAGTTGCTGTAGCATTCTGCCTTGGGGAAACCGCCTTTGGAGATGTAGATGGGCTGGATGGCGTCGGCATCACTGATATCGACTTCGTTCGGAGACACACGGACGATCTGGCCGTACGTCTGGTGTAGTTTGTGAATGGCAGTAGCTTCGTCGCCGATATAGGCGTGGTAGTGAAGCCATAATGATGTGATTTTCGGAAGTAAGGGACCCGGAACGCGAGATATGGGGTGGAGGAAGACACAATATATTGATCGAGCGATGAGCAATGATATTGAAGCGATTGTGAGGGAGAGTAATGGATGTGGTGCTATCGCCTCGAAGGCGGCATGAAAGAGAGTCATTTGCGTGATGGGGACTTGCTTATGTTGGGCACAGCTTTGGTGCGTAGCTTTATGTAGGCTCTGGTTGGTTTAGTCATAGAAGTGGGGTCGATGATAGCTATCGGAAGCTCCGATGACACGGAAACTTCTTAAAAGCGGTTCTGTAGAACCGAGACGATATTAACATGGACTGCTGGAGAAGACATGATAGACAACAATCCCATCTATGTTACGACGTTGAACGAGATGGAAAACAGGCAGAGGAGGTGTTGCCATGTATAGACAGACTAGCGAGCCTATAACCTGGCACTTCCTCTCTTCTCCACGAACCTTAACAACGCAGTCAACGCTTCGAAATCCTGCTCGTCACACGTTGGAAATAGATGCAATCTTCTTTCCACTGTATCGCCATTCACTCCCACGAGGAATTTATGGCCCCTTTGTTGCGCTTCTTCCCTCCCCATCGCCCAATGATCATCTCCTCCGATCCACTGACTCGGCCCAATACCGGTATCGAACATTTGATAACGACCGTGAAGAATTCTAGGCATGAGATCATATCGCTCCTCAAATTGCTCGTCTTCGTCCCAATTGCCCTGGCCCATGGAGAAATGTGCCAACTTCGATAAGCCCGATTGGAAGCGTGGAAGGACTTCGTGCCAGCGCATGGTGATCTCCTTCATAAAGCTGACCGCGATTCTATTCGCGAATCCGACAGTCAGGTCGGACCATTCTGTAGGCTTCTGCTCTTCGTTCATCTTGAGGAAGGTGACGATGGCGCAATCGTCCAGGATGAGTTGTTCGAGTGTGGCACCATGTGAGAGAATCCAATCGATTTGCCAATCGTGAACGATGCTCCAATTCCCTAGCGAGAGGGATTTGAGGTTGGGGAAGTGGATAGCCTGCAGATCGCAGACGGGATAGAAGCCCCAATAGGTGTCGCAGTAGATGGAGAGGTGGGTGAGCTGGGACTGCAGCGGCTTTAACCATTTGTTTGGAAGATCCTGGTTGAAACATTGGTGTAGAGCTGGTTTTCCTATACTATCTTCCGGTGAAGCATCGTCCATTTCGGTGGCGATGTTGAGGTGCAGTTTCTTCAATCGTCCAAGTACGGTCTGAAACTGGACAGAGTCGAGTATCTCTTGACACGTATAGTCTTGCAAATTCTTTATAGTGAGGCAGTCCACGTTCGATGCTGGAGTCTCATCATTTTCCATGCCTTCCAAAAGCGTTTCAAGCACTTCACTTCGAAATGACACCGTCTCTGCGACTTCCTTCTCCCATGCCGATCCCGAGTCCACGGCACAGTTGGATGCAAACCTGACTTCCACCTCTTTCAAGTTTTTAAATCTATATAGACTTCTCATTGCATCGGCAAACGACTCTTCCAAGTCCGACTCTTCCTCGCCTCGTCCATCACTTTGAGGGTCGTCCGAAGTATTGAAGATGACCCTGCGCACAAGTGCATTCAGCCCGTCGTCCTCGAGGATTTTCATGTACCTTTCCGCACTCTCGTCAGATGGCATCAGACTGACCGTCCCAAAGAGTTCTTCGGTAGATAGTTCCAGTGCCGCTTTGTTGACGAGACGGAATTCCTTGAGGGACTCGACGTCCAGGGAGCGAACACACTCGCACTGGAGTTCGACGGGGAGATGGAAAAACATCGTGTTGGAGAGTGGAAAGCCGGTGGGGGACGAAGTACTTGGGTTGATAACGGACACCTCTGCGGGGTTTTTATATGGATGTGCATCTTGATGCGAACAGCTAGCGCTCCTACGACCAGGCAGCCACCAATCACAAGCTTTCCGTGGACACGAAAACAAGGCTGCAGCTCTGTTCAGGAGTAGATATTGGTGAATTGAAAAACAAAAGAAGGAAGGAGCAAGGAGGGAAATCACCGGACCTGGCTCTCGCGATGGTGAAGTGGAAGTACGCCACGGAACGTATTGGAGGTCGACGAAGCGCCCGAACCATCACTCGGCTTGGAGGATCGATATCCTCTGTGCACACATTAGTAGTAGGAATGGGTTGGATGCTAGGATTGCCCAGAAATCGCATCTACTTGCATCCCCCAGGCGCTTTGCTGGATGACGGCCCGACGTTTCACCGCTCGGCAGACGACGTAACCCGTCCACGTTGCATCTTCTCTTAAGTCGAAGCTTATGCCGTGTCGCGCGTACATGGACGTAAGCAATAACTGATGTCTTCCGCTCTCTCCTTCTTTCCTATATCTCTCGTTCTGCCCTCGTAAGAGCCATTGCGCTCCCCGTCCTCGCAGCCCATCCGATTGACCTTCGACGCATCCATGTCCACAGCTCCCAGGCCCCGCCGACAGCGATAGCGCCTATTCACCAGGACCACTCCCTCCTCCCCTCCCCAGCGAAGAGGCCATGAGTAAGCCGTACACGCTGGACAATGCGCGAGAATGGTCGGCGGAACCTATAGAAATGCCGCCAACATGGGCGCTGGCGCTCGCCCTGGGATGCCTGTGCTGCGCATTGGTGTTTTGGGTACGCATTTCCCCTCCACCGAACCGACGTACGAGTAAGCGCACGCTGTACTGATGAATGGCAGGCGTACATGGCGCTCCACCTCTTTGCGCCCGTCCCCCGCAGCCCCCGCCGCTCGGAGAAACAATACGTGACCATCCTCCCCGATGGCAGCCGAAGCGAGGCCAAGGAGCTCCCCTGCTGGATGGACAGATGGAGTGCGGCGAAGGAGGCGGCGAAGAAGAAGGCCGGGCCCGGACACGTCGTGGTACCGCCGCAGATGCCGATCGAGGACGCCGAGGTCTTCGTATCCGTCGTTGTCCCCGCATACAACGAAGAAGAGCGGCTGACGGGCATGCTGGAGGAAGCCGTCGATCACCTGCAGGCCGAGTATGGGGGCGCGCATGATGCGCAGCTCGAGACGGGCAAGGCAAAGGGGAGCAAGGGCTGGGAGATTATCCTCGTCAGTGATGGGAGTACGGATAAGACGGTGGATAAGGCGCTGGAGTTTGCGCGCGAGCATCAGCTTTCGCTGCATGTGAAGCCGCGGTCGGGGCCGTGGGCGAAGGGCTTGACCCACAAGGACAACATTCCGCACGGCAGCATCAGAGTCGTGCAATTGGAGGCGAACCGGGGCAAGGGAGGCGCCGTCACGCACGGCATGAGACACGTGAGGGGCCGATATGTTGTCTTTGCAGATGCGGATGGCGCTTCGCGATTCAGCGACTTGGGAAAGCTGGTGGAAGGGTGCCAGAGCATCGAGGACAAAGAAGGCCGAGGTGTGGCTATCGGAAGCCGCGCCCATCTCGTGGGCAGCGAAGCCGTCGTAAAGGTATGCTATGCTCCTCCTCTCGCCCTGCCCGCCTTCTGCTCCTCGCTGACCAACTCCCCCCAGCGCTCCAAACTCCGCAACTTCCTCATGCATTCCTTCCACCTGCTCCTCCGCCTCATGACCCCGGCCGCCACCGCCTCGATAAAAGACACACAATGCGGCTTCAAGCTCTTCAGCCGCCCCTCGTTGCCCTACATCATCCCGTACATGCACAGCGAAGGATGGATCTTCGACGTCGAGATGCTGATGCTGGCCGAGAGTGCGGATATTGCCATGATCGAGGTGGCGATCGGCTGGAAAGAGGTCATGGGGAGCAAGCTGAATGTTGTGTGGGACAGTCTGGGGATGGCGTGGGGACTGGCGATTTTGAGAGCGGCGTGGATACTGGGGGTTTATAAGAGGGATTAGATCGTGCATAGAGACTGCATATAAATAGAAGAATTCACGCAGTCGAAAGTGATGTGTTGTTACATCCGTCTTGTAAATGGTTGGCGGTAATATTATCAAAAAGATACTATAGTGAAGAAATTAAATCCGTACAACGACGCGCCTCCTAGCATTCACTCTACCGTCCATAGACCTCCTCATCCCAAAAATTAATCAGGTCAATGCCCTCCTTCCTCCAATCGTCCGTCTCCGCATACCCCAACCCCGTAACATTGGCATCGAAGACCCAATCCTGTCCGCCGGTGCTTTCGTACTTGGGCCAGAAGCTCCCCGGATTCAGGTCGCTCACAAAGCTGACCCAAGCCCCGGACATGGTCTCGGCGAGCTCGAAATAGGACTCGGGTTTGTCTCCGAACGGATTCGCAGAAACGGGAGGATATCCGACGCCGTTCTGGTTGTTGAAGACGAAGGCGACTTCTTGGAAATGCGTGGCGCCGATGTTATCGGGGAGGCCGGTGGGGATGGTGTTGAAGCGGTAGCAGAAGGCGTCGACGGAGGCGGCCGCCCAGGTTTGGCATGTTTTGCGGCGCGACGCGATGAAGGTCACGTCGCCGTAGTAGGCGTCGGAGCGGCGGCTCGTGTTGCCCGAGGAAGCTGGGGGGGTCCAGTTCAGGGGCTGGTTGGCGGGGACGAGGACGCCGTAGGTGGAGAGATCGGCCGGGTAGGCGGCGACAATCTGTTGGGCTTGGTCGGCGGTGACGGTGACGGGCTGGCGAGTCGTTTCCAGGAGGGTGAGCCAGTCTTCTTGGGTGTTGACGGGCTTGGGGCCGAAGGCTGTGCCTTCGTCACTGTTGGCGCCGTCGATGATGGGAACGTGGACGAAGGCGCCGTTGGCGAGTTGGATGGAGGTGGGGCCTTGGATGTAGTCGCCGTCGATGATGGGTTTCCAGTCCAAGGACTGGCCGACGGTGGTGTTGATGAAGGAGTTCAGTGTGGAGAATTCGACGCCTCGGAGGCAGTCGAGCTTCGAGGTGGCATTACCGCAGCCAAGCGCCGAGGCGGTTTGCAGGAGATGCGATGTGTTGTAGCCCCAGGTACCGTAGTTGATGGGATTGCCCGATTGCATTATGGCACCGCGGAAGAGAGAGTCGTCTCGACCTCCATAGGCCACGAGATGCATACCAGTTGACAAGGCACCAGCCGATTCCCCAAAGATTGTGACCTTGTCGACATCACCTATATCTCATTAGCTTCCAGTCCAATGCTTACCCGTTCTCGCTCAGAAACCACAAACGTACCTCCAAAAGCAGCAATGTTCTCCTGAACCCAATGTAACGCCAACCTCTGATCTCTGAACCCAAGATTCGCATTCCCGCTCTCCTCGACCTCTTCGCCCGTGATGAACCCCCATACCGAAACTCGGTAATTGATGTTGACCACCATAACCGGTTTCCCAATATCCACGCTCCTCTGTATCATAAAGCTTGTATTGTACCTTGGATCAACGCCACTCCCTTCCGTCAAGCCACCACCATGAATCCAAACCGCAACAGGCAGTCTCTCATTCTCGTACCCGCTAGGCCTGACAACTGACAAGTAAAGACAGTCCTCCGAGAGTTCGGGATATGCCCAGTCATCGCTTCCATAGCCGACACAGGCAGCGCTGTACGCCTTGGCACTGCGTGTTTCCGTCCAGGAAGTGTTGATCGATTGAGGAGTGCGGAATCTCAGAGCGCCGACGGGTGGCTGGGCGAACGGGATACCGAGGAAGAAGTCTTGATTGTACTGCTCCGAATGCACGCCCTCCAGCGTACCATTCTTCACAGTGACAATGGGTCCCGCACCTTTAACCCCGGCAGGCTTGCCACCACAAGTATCATACGGGACGGCCAGCGCCGCGATCGCGAAAAGCGAAGCAGACAGCCCCCTAAGGAAAGCCATGATGCTGATACGACGGGAACGATGGCAAAAAAGAAGGGGCAGCAGAAGGGACTATACAAGACGTAAAGTATTCCCAAACCCACGCCAGTGCAGCGAAGAAGCTCGATCAAAAACCGCGCGCCGTGACGGCATCTTTAAGTACCTTACTCAACCACCGCACCATCTCGTCCGGCATCTGTCCCTGCTTAAACCAAAAAAAAATGGGAACGGGAACCCAACGGTGCCACGCTTGTCACCACCATCACACCTCGGTTCATCCATCTGCTGCCCCATCCCAGGGCCATCCTCGCGTGAACAGTACAGGAACAATTATGTCCCCACGCCCCCTCCCTCTCCTCTCATTTCGGCCCCGGAACCACTGCTAATGATATACTGTGGTATACATCTCCCCATCTTGATCTCCTCCGCGGCATTAGACGTTGGAATCGCAAAGCTGCGGAGGTGGCGCGGGAGGGAATACACCACGAGTGCGGGAGCAGCGTCCATGCGAGTTAGATCGGCCGGCCTTCCCCACATTTTCTTTGCATATCAACAGGGATCCGTGCGTGAGCAGGGTGAGGAGATGATGCCATCTCATGCTGAGGGAAGAGTTTCATGTATAGATAATTGTATCTCCATTGTTTATAGACGGTATTAAGCGAGACTTTCTCTTGCGTTGAGATGCGGATTTCACAAAGGGTTGTCATGATGAGCGGGCCAATCTTCGCACCAAGGCGATTGGGAAGTACTACAATAATGCGTACTATGTAGTTTGCGGGCGAATGGCTAAATATCGGATGACCAAGGATGGGCACGCCAGACATTGAATCAAGAGAAAGGAAAATCCCTGCAATGGAGCCGTGAAGACTTGTCTACCAGGCCTGTGCGACTTCAACAACGTGTATCCATGTAGGACCTCTTCGAAAAGTATCTTCAGACACCCAAGCTTCAAAGCAGAAGATTAATAATTCACAGTCCTTTTTCGACCGTTTCTCGTTGTCATTGTTGAGAACATATTGGACAATATCAATAAGAAAACGTACGTCGTGCAAAAACATCATCCCAACTGCCGCACGCCACAACCGTACCTGTGTATGCCGCCTTCCATTTCCGCTAACGGTCGTTCTATCTTACCGAAATTAAGTCCTGAATCGCTCGATGGGATTAGTCTGCTATATCCAGTGCCTACGACTTCTGCAAGAGGTGTATAGCCGAATGTCAGAAGTCCGACAGCAATTTTCCAAGCTTGGGTTTATCGGAGCAACGCCAGACTTTCAGTCCTGCATGTATTGTAACCTCAAATCTCTCGACCAGGTTCCGCAGGCATGGGAAAACCGTGACAGAAACTAGTGGCTTGTCACGTTTAATGTCCTCCGGTAGTCGGTAACTGAGCGCATATTAGTATTGGTTGTCGTAGCTGCACCAGCTATAAGAAACCATTGGTGGGGAACTTACACCAAGGTAGACCTTGAAAGAGTCGTAGATGAGCCATTGGAAGGCCTAGAACGATAAATCAGCATCACCAACACATACTCATATGCCGCTGGGGATTTCACTTACAGTGAGGGTTCCGATCATGAATATCCTCACAGGCAGACCGTTCCAAAGACCTGGGAAGCCAATCTTGCCGTATATCCTCGTCATGGCCTGTCCAGCGCCCTCGCCAGCCTTGCGGTCGGAGTTCAATTTCGAGACCATGACATCTGAACACGTTAGATCTTGTTTTTGTTTTTGCTTCACATTGGTGTAATCTTGAACTCACCAGCAGGGTGGCTGATAACCGCACAGCCAATACCAGCGATATATCCACCCAAGAAAGAGACACCCGTCTGCTGCAGGCCGTTGTACGACTCTTTGGGTTTGCCCAGCGTCTTGTAGATCTGCTCGACCGCCTTCTCGAAGGTCGCAAACTTGACCATCGTATACGGAATCTGCCGTCCCCAAAGCGGATACAATCCCTTATACAAGCCTGCCGCGCCCTCCTCAGCAATCACCTTGCTCCAGCCTTCCCGCAAAGAATGCGCAAATGGCGGCAGAGTGGTTTGCATGCGGACCTTGATGGCTTCCAGAGGGCACAGCGCAATATCTGCCAAGAACTCGGCCGATGCAGAAGCAGCGAGGTAGATGAGCGTCTTATTGGTGTCGGGCGCCAACTTCTCGCCATACAGGAACTTGAACGCTTCGTAGAAGCCGTACTTTCCTGCACCTTGAAGCGAGTAGCCGATGAAGGTGGGTGTCCAGCCGAAGAAAACGCCGCGGAGACCTTCTTTGCTATAGATCATTTTCCAGGCTTGCGAGTTGGATTTGTAGAGTTTGTCGTCGACTTGACGCCGGCACTTGACCAAATCCAGAGGTGTGACCATGGTGTGAGTAGGACCGCAAGCTATGCTACAGGTCAGTGTCGTGCATCGTGCAGCTCATGGTCGTTATCGAAGGCCATACCAATCATGCCACCCAGTGTGCAAGATGCAAAGTACGTCCCCGAAAACAGCTCGATCTTGCGCTGCGGCTTCAATGATTCTAATTTCCCCGCCATTTTGCGTTATCCGAAGTCTCAATCACTGATAATTTCTTTATCAGTGTCGAACAAAATGTGACTGTGTCGCGTGCTGTTGGACGCCGCGTCAAGCTTCGAGCGTGGACAAGGAACCAATTGCAAGGAAAAGGGCATCGACCAGATCCAGAAGGCAAGGGGAATGACGAAGGAGTAGGTAAGGGGAATCTTGGAGAGCTCAGAGAACTTAACGCAGTTGTTCTTGCTGGGTTCGTTTCCCGTAACGTCCGGCGTAGCCATGACGTCGACTGCCGAAAACGCGCTAGCGTCGCTGACTGTAGCTTGATTATTGTGCTTGTCATCACCATCGAACTGTTCGCCGACCCACTTTCGTCTGAGCTAAGAGAAGCTTGATACTGCAGATGTCTGGCTCGCATGATGTACATCTCATGTATCTGAGATGTCAAGTTGTTAAATCGCCGGCAATGCGGTTCTACGTCGAGCTTACTATCGCACAAGTGGGCATCCGACTGAAGGTAATTTTTGGAAAAGTCGCCCACGACTGATTGGGTAATAACTATATTACGAACGATGCATCAACCTTCGCCGCCCGAGGCGTTCTCATCGTCCGAGTCCTCCCATTTTGCCTGCATCGACTTGTTGTCAAGTTTCTTCTTCGTTGCGGCGAGACCACCAGAAGTGAGGTACAAGAAAGTTGGGTCCTTGTAATTGTCGATGTGAGTGAAGAACGCATTAAACCTATCCTACATTAGCTCTCGAGCAGATACATGCATTTCATCATCACTTACTGGTTGCCCTGCGCTTCTTCCCTGAAAATGCGCTGGTAAATTTCACGCTCCTTGAACTCCTCGATCTCCTTGTCGTACTTGGAGAAGTTGATGATTTCCCTTCCGTGCTGTTTCGCCTGTTTCTCGTTGTACGATTCAAATACCGGCCTCTCCAGCAGCAGTCCAAGGCCAGGCGCCTTTGGTATCCGTACGGTGACATTGGTAAAGGACTTTTCCATGATATCTGGATTGGTTCCGCAACGCACCGTGAGCGCAGCCATGCCGACCATCTTGCGGATCTGATGCATCATGAAGCTTTGACCGTGCACTTTGAGGGACAGCCACTCGGTGTCGTTGATGATGATCGGTTTGTCGGCGACCTTGAACGACTTGATGAAGCGCTGGGCGGAGCGATCGGAGAACTTCTTTTGAATCGTGTAGTTGTGGTACATATGGGTACCGACGTACTTGTCCAAGGCAGCCTTGACGCGCTCCTGTCTTTCTGGTGAGATACGGTACGCCTTCTTTGCGTCCATGTAGGCCCTCTTGAGGTCTTTGATGGCAGTCTCCAGAGCAGGTTTGTTGACTACCGGGTCGGGCAGAGCCATGGAGCCGTCTGTCTGGTCATCGAGAGTGATTCCAGTTTCCTGTTTTTCGAAGTTCTCCACCGCCTTCTTCACTTCGGCGTCTATTGCGTCTATCGATCCATCGGGGTTGTCAGCCATGGATGTATCTTCGTCGGCGGGCGCTGAAAGCTTGCTCTCCTTGACATTATTTGCAGCGTCTATCAATGGATCGCTTTCTAGCGCACCGGTAGCTTCAACATTGTACAGCGCCTCGAGCACAAGCGGTCGTATCGAGTCGTCCAAGGCGTCCAGGATGGGTTTGATGTGCGTCTCTTCAATTTTCGGCCAGAAGTCAGCCACCTCAACCTGCCGTTTTCTATAACCTTCCAAATCACCCTCACTCTCCGCATATTCTTCCAGCTTCTTGCCCATGAAACTTGATGGATGCGGTGGGAGGAACGAGTGCGTCGGGATCAGGTATTCGTACCATCGCGAGTCGCAAGCTTGATAGCAGCTGAAGGATCCGATGGTCCGCTGGATGCCCCATATCCGAATCTGCGGCGACAGGTGGCTGTTGATCTTCTCGACAATATCATCGTCCTCGATGATCAGCTTCAGCGAGATGACATTGCCCGCGGCGTGCACGCCCTTGTCTGTCCTCGCGCAGCGCACAAGCGATGACTTCTTGGGGTCGTCAGCATTGGCCTTGGATATCGCACCTGCCTCGATGAAGGCTTTGAACAGGTCGCCCTCAATCGTCTTTTGCTTGTGGTCGATCTGCATGCCCTTGTAGCCCGTGCCCGAGTAGCCCAGCATGACGGCGACCTTGCGTTTTGGGCGGCGTTCCTCTGCGTCCACCTCGTCGGCGGGGAATGCCGACGCAGAATGTTCGCCCTGCTCCGCCCTTTGCTTGTTCTTCGCCTGCTGTTCCTCATTGCGACCCCGTCGATCTAGTTGCTCGCGGCTGTTTAGTTAGAGAAGCGCATGTGCGGGCAGAAAATCGCCTACAAATGCTCGTTGCGTCCCATATTTCTCTTCTTATGCGAATGGCTGCCGTGCTGAAGGCCGCCCTTGCCAAATCTGCCTCGGCCGCCCCCTCTGCGGTAATCGCTGTCGCCTCTCCTGCGCTTCCGGTCGTTATCCGGCGAGCGGTCGCGATTCGTGGAGTCGTTGGAATTGGATGCCATTGCCGGAGCCGGCTTCGGCTTCTCAGACCCTTGGTCCATTGCGGGCAAACGGACATGAAGGGGCGTGGATGGTGTACACGGCGAAGTGGGTGAAGCTAGTGTGGGGTAGGGCTGTGGAGGAACCGATTTTTTGGGAAGCTGCAGGGCTTGGCGCGGCAGGTACCGGTTTCCGCATCCAGAGCCGCCGCCACCCACCTCTGCTCTTTCTCTTCGCCGCAACCGCAACTGCACCCGCACCCGCAACGGCAAGTGCAACTGCGACTGCAACGCTCGCCGTCCACCATCTGGCGCTCGTTTGCGTGGGTGGAGCTTTGGTTTGGGCGCGCCGCCATCATCATGGATCCGCTCCAGCTCGCAAAGACGTTTGTGAGGACGGTTGTGCGCATGTTTTACGAGACGGAGCACATCGTCGTCATCGACGCCCTGGTCTACCATGTAGCGTATGTCTTGGCCGACTGTGCGCTATCGCTGTGCAATGTACCTGACAGAATGCAGGCTTTCGCTGGGTGACCTGGTTCTGGTGCTTGACGCAGGCAAGAACACCAAGGGCGTTGGTAAGATATGCGGCAAGCTGAAAGAGGGTGGCCTCATATCGGTCTTCTCCCGCCAGGAGACGCGCGAAGGCGCCATGAAGTCCATCAACCGTGAATACTACTACATTGACTACCGCCATGCCATCGACGCCGTGAAATACAAGATCCACAAGATCGACGAGCGGATAAAGAAGGACGCGAAGCCCACAACCGAGAAGATGGAGTACGCCTGCAAGCGTTGCAAGTCGCAGTGGACAACCATGGACGTCATGGATCTGGTGGACGATCTCGGTCGAGACAGCGGCTTTCTCTGCAAGAAGTGCGAGTACCCGCTCACCGAGATCACCAACGATGAAGCGGAAGCAGCCGACTCGGATGACACTCCGGCCAAGTTCAACAAGATGTTCGACCCAATCGTCGACCTGATGCGGCAGATCGATGAAGTGAACATACCGGCTGTGGAAGGGAAAGATGCCCTCGACGCCGCCATCGAGCTGCCCCGAGACAAGGAACTCAATCCCGGCGCGAGACACGACGTGGTGGAGGAATCCATCGTCAAGCCAACTGCTGTCAAGGGCACCAACAATGTGGTTGAGCAGATTCAGATTGAGATTGCCAGCACGTCCGAATACAACGAAGCCGCGCGGGCCGCTGAAAAGGCGCGCCAGGAAAAGCTGGCTCTGCAGAACGCGTTGCCCGAGTGGCACACCAAATCCACCGTCGGAACCAAGACCAACGATGGCAATACTCCAGCCGCGGCAGCCGCCACCAATGGAACCGGCACGCCCACCATCAAGACGGAGACGGTCGATACCAAGCCCAACGTCCAGCAGAACATGGATGACGTCTTTGCTCAAATGGAGGCCGAGCGAAAGCGGGAGGAGGAGGCGGCGGCAGCCGAGGAATATGAAGACGAGGACGATGATGACGACGAGTTTGAGGATGTCGCTGTGGGCACGCCGAGCCTGATGCCTGACGCAAAGCGCGTCAGACTGGAGTCTTCTGCTGCGACGCCCACGAACATAGCAACGCCTGCCATATCAACTGGCGATGGTGGAGACGAGAGTGACGAGGACGAGTTTGTTGATGTCTAACTCTGCATAGCGATGGCGTTTGGGTCGGCGTTTTATACCAGAGGCATTTCTCACCATGGGGTTGTCCACGGGTCTTTCATAATGGGTCTCGGGAGAAAAGCAAGTGAATCGGCCGGATGCTCAAAACGGGTACAGGTTCGGGCCAACCAGGTTTTATCCAAATGTACAACACTTTGTCAGTATAGCATAGCCCGTGCATTTTGATCTGATGTGACAACCCCTGTATTGCCGGTGTAAGTGACCACAAGCACGACGGGAGTGCCATTCCCAAGGGAGTGTGCACGGGCCATGGGACGTTAGGCGATTTCAACATCCCACTTCGAAGCGTCCCCCCGCCAAAGCACACGAGCCGCATTCCCTTCCCGCACGCCCTTGCCTTTCTCCTCAGCCGCCGTCGCGCGCCAATGGATGTAAGATAGCACAGGAAACCAATCATGGCCGCTTCGACAAACTCCCTCGCCAGCCTCCTCGCCCAAACGTCCGTGGAAGACCACGCCGAGGTCCTCAAAGCTGCGAATGCGGCAATCAAAAAGTCAAAGACGGACCTCGAAGCCCACCACGCCCGAGCCGTAGCGCTGCTGAAACTCGATCGATTCGACGATGCGGCCGACGTGTTCAGGGAGGTGAAGCCATTGCGGGAGAAGGCGCGGTTCGAATACGCCTATGCGCTGTACAAGACCGGGGAGGCGGCCAAGGCTGTCGAGGTTGCAGAGGCAGATGGCGCGGCTTCGGGGCGCGCGGTGAAGCACGTGCTCGCTCAGGCGGTACGTTCGCATCGCGACCATGCAGTTGGAGGGGGCGGTTGGGCTGATCAGAAGTAGGCATACCGCTCGGAGAACTTTGCGCGGGCATTGAGCATATACCGGGAGCTGGCCGGCCAGGGCGTAGAAGACGAGGAATACGACATTCGCATCAACTCGAGTGCGGTGGACGCGCAGCTGGAATGGGCTGGCCAGGGCGAACTGGCACAGAAGAAGAAGCCGGCACGGGAGGATCTCGAGGTGTTCGAGACGGCGTACAACGCAGCTTGTGGGAGCATAGCAAGGGGCGAGTTGGCACAGGGCGAAATCTGCTTGAAGAGGGCGATATCTCTGTGCAATGCCCTGGAAGATCTTTCGCCCGAGGAGAAGGCGGCAGAGGTCCTCCTCATGACGGTGCAGCACATCTATATCCTGACACAGATGGGTAGGCTTGAAGAGGCGGAGAAGCTGGCCGCGACCGTTCAAGTCACCGAGTATGCACTCCCGTTATGGTCTTGACGGTATAACATGCTGACAGAAGCAGCATCAAGGAGCTCTCGACACGCTACATCGCCCAGGTGAACAACATCGCCGCATCTGAGCAGCACGCCAACCCCTACCTCTCCCATCGCCTCTTTCACTCCTCGCCGAAGCCCTCCAAGACCGACCAGCACTTTTCGTTCCAGACCAATCTCATCCAACAGGACGCCTACGTCGTCTCACTACTCTCGCAGAAAGCCAGCGGCGTCGCCTCATCCACCGGAAAAGTCATATCCGCAGCATCGACACCCAGCCTGTCTCCCGCTGTCAACATGGCCACCGTTCTCAATGCCGCCGCCCACACCCGCGACTCCACGAACTCGAAAACTGCACTAAAGGAGATCCTTCCTCTGCTGGAGAAGCGTCCTACAGATGTCGGTCTCATGCTAACCATACTCCATCTTTACGTCTTGGCCGGAAACTATGCCGCCGCAACCCAACTCCTCGAATCCTTCTTCAAGCGCCTCGCTCAATCAGGTTCAGCAACCGACCTCGATGTGCGCTTCGCTCCCGGTCTGGTGGCCACGCTCGTCTCTCTCTACGCCCAGCAAGGCCGCCCCGGCGCATCACGTGCCGAACTCGCGAAGGCGGCAGAGTACTGGCGCAAACCGCACAAGTCCAAGACCGCAGCCCCGTCAAAGGCGCTCATGGTGGCTGCTGGAACGGCGTTGCTGGACACCCACAATGTCGAAAACACCAAAGCCGCAGGGGAAATCTTCAAGGATCTGTACGAAAAGGACGACGAAGACCGAGCAGCCATCGCAGGGCTCGTGGCCGCATACTCAATCACAGACCCAGACAACCTAAGTCAAGACCTGGTCGCCTACCTCCCGGAGCCCTCGCGCCTGATCTCCGACATCGACGCCGCCGCCCTGGAAGCTGCCGGCGTACCCCTCGGCAGCCTTTCCACAACCTCCGTGTCCCAACTCGCTTCCGAGTCTCGGAAACGCGCCGCACCTGTCCCCGTTTCGTCCAAAGCGAAGAGGATACGCAAAGTGCGCATGCCAAAGGACTTTGATGCAAACAAGAAGATGGATGTGGAGCGGTGGCTGCCAATGCGCGATCGGACCTACTACCGGCCGAGGGGGAAGAAGGGGAAGAAGAGGGCGGATGGGTTGATGCAGGGTGGTGCTGTGGTGGAGGAGAAGGAGAAGGGGAGTCCAGCGCCCCAGGTACAGAAGAGCGGCGGTGGGAAGAAGAAGAAAGGGAAGGGCAAGTGGTAGTGGCAGAGCATCGACTAGAGCTCGTAGTTAGCGGCACTACTGTATAGTTTAAACCTGGTACAACCTATCTGGCTTTTGAACTGGTGCTATACTGCACTGCCTACAATCGGTAGCGAGGGTATGTCCTTCCCAACGAATTTCACGGTGCGATACTATACGCAAGTGTAACTTGCAGTCATACATCAAAAGTCTTGCAACGCTTCCTTGCGCAGTTTCATACCTGCTACAGTGTTGCGAAATCTATACAATAGCCGTATACGATATGATATGGTATGATATGGTATGGTATGATATGGCATGATAGGATACTTGGTAAACTAGGAAAAAAGGGAGAAATTCACGTCAATGCTGTATGCATATATATACCAACAATTCCATCGTCTTTGAGAGCGCTGGAATCTAGAAATGGCGAGATATGAAAAAGAAAAACGCGGTAAGCACTACTACACGATGTTGAGCGTGACACGGCAGGATATCGATTTAGATGGAACGGGAAGTGGACCGAGTCTAGTGTGTGAGAAAAGGCGGATGAGAAAGATGAGGAAGGAGGATCTGTAGAAGGAGGAAGGAAGGAAAGGACGTATGTCCCCGCGTTAAAAGTCCAGCAGGCGTTTTATAGACTTCCCCCGACCGGTGAAATGGGTACACAAGGCTGTAGTGGTCCAGGGGTGCATGTTGTTACGAGGCGACCTCTTCGTCCACAGCGCTCAGTCGTCTCGAAGGGGCGCCGTCTGGTTCGAGATCCAAATATACTGCTTGATCGTCAGCCTGCGTCCCCCGTCACAGCCCCAGCATCATGGACTAGGAGCCACAAGACGTACCATGCGGTCTCACAAACCAACTACACGCGAAAGCCAGCCCGAATGTGACCGTCAGACATACAAATACCGTCTGTCGATACGTCCCCACCGTCGCACTGTAGATACCGTTGAACACGGTCGGTCCAATGACTCTCGCAAAGGCATGCAACAGGCCCGTCGCTCCCAGCAATTGCCCCACCTGATCAGGCCTGACGTGTTTCGTCAAGGCCGAACCGAGAGTGGGGGACCCAATTCCTCCTATCGCAGCAACGGCTCCCGACAGGATGAATACGTTCCCATCGCGGGCGAGTGCGTACCCGAGGAAGCCGAGCATATCGAAGAAGACTGCGATGCGGATGATGGAGAGATCAAAGCGGTCGGAGCCGGAGTGGGGCTGGGACTTTGTACCGCGTTTGCCGCGGAAGATGCGCGTTATGAGGGGGAGGGCGACGAGGAGAGAGAATACGCGTGCGCTGTTTACTATGGAGACGAAACGTCCGGTTTCGAGGTCCTGCCAATTGAACTGGCGGCGGACATAAACAACGACCACCCCCATGGCACCCATGGCTACGCCGAACATGATTGTATCTGTCGCGGCGAGGAGAAGTAGGTTCCAGCGCGCCGCTGAACTTGTGCCTGGGCCCGTTGGCCAGAGGATCTTGAGGGATGAGAGGATATTGATAGATCGGACTTGGTTGATCCAGTCAGACGCTGGACCCAGTCGTTCCTGTTCTTCTTTGTACACTTGTCTTGCCGACTCTTGACGGGCTTTGGAGAGGGACTCCGGAATGACGAAGGCGAGGAAGAGGATAAAAGTGATGTGGCATGCTAACGCGATGTAGAAGATGAGGAGGACGGCTTCGGTCTTGCCGACGTACTTTTCTCGCGCTTTGATGATGTAGCCGGCTGCTATGGGCCCAACTGCTATGCCGGTGAACAGGCAAGCATGGAAGTACCCAAACGCTACGTTCCGCTTCTGGGGTGCTGTGCAATCTGTGGCGTACGAGTGTGCGAGTGCCATGCCGACGATGAAGGACCCGGCCAGACCGTCGATAGCGTAGCCAACCAGTATCCAATTCACGTGCACCGTCCCCGGATACTTGGCCGCCAAAATCGTCAAAAGTTCTCCTGCGAGGGTGCCGCACGTTGTGATGGCGAGGAGTCTCCTGCGTCCGTATCGATCCGACCAAGCGCCTAATTTAGGAGATGTGATGGCGGTGAGAATGCCAGATACCAAGCTGCCGTAGAGCAAAAACAGAGACGAGCGCGCGGAAACAGCGTCGTTTTGGCAGCGATCGGGCTGCTGCCCGGGGTCCAAGGGCCCGCTGATGGGATCAGGGTTTTGGAGCGAGGCGTAGTATTCATCGCATACGAGGTCCATGATCAGGTTTAGCTTGGGAACTATGACGGCGCCGATTGCGAGGGTGAACAGGAGAAATGGTGGGAGAAGCCAAACGATCTGTCCAGCGATTAGACGGAATATCACCGCTTCCATCATCGAGTGGGACGTACAGAGGGTCTCTTCCACCAGGGAAGCCCTCGAAATTCGGCGTAGCCAAACCATTCATCATGGTCGGCATCTTCTGCCCAATTCTCTCGCTCGTCGTGGCTGCTCGAAGTGTTGATGTTGCCCAGCAATGGCTCCGTCTCGCTCGCAGGTATTCGATCGGGGACGAAAGATTGCTGCTGCTGGCGCGTGCGTTCCCGTAGCTCCTGCTCAATCTCTACATCTTCAGCAAACGGCGACTCGGTCGAAGAGGCCATTCTCGACGTCTGGATGTGGTTTGGGACGAATGCGCCTGGGCACGGAGATTGCGGGGACGTCGTGTCTGACGCCGTGTGCAATATTCAAGAGAGGTACGAACCCTTTTACAACCGCGAAATCATAGCGAAGGAAGAAAGCTGTCTGCCGTCAGCCCTCAAAACGTCCCGCCGCAGCAAAGATAACACGCCGCCTCGCTTCCCTCGAAGAGAAACTTGATTAACAATTCCTTCTCCGGTCCGGGCGTTTCGATTCTGCGACCTACGTACCCAAACAAAGTTCCCGCTACTACCTGGGCCAGGGATGGAATTGTACTCGACGGTGCAGAGACGAGCGTTAGAAGGTATAGCTGCTTCGTCCGCGGCATCCAGTCCGCTAGCGATGATGTGTTGTCGAATTATCCATGACGTCGCCATACGTTTCGTCGAGTCTGGGGATTGTCCGAAAATCCGAAATAGATAAGCGACGGCGCTAGGAGGGAGAGAGGAATGCCGGTCCCGGCAGCTGGTGACCTCACACTCTTCTCCATCGCCCTACGTAGTAGATGTTGCTTTTGTCCCTAGCTCAAATCGAGGACCTTGATTCCTGACATCATACAACTAATAATTATTGAAACCTCGATTCCAAGCAAGCACTCACTATACGCGTTCGATGACATGACAAGGCCAGGAGGAGGCAGTGTCTCAACTTACGCTTCACATAGTCGACCTATCTACTACCTAGATTGGATGCCGACGATTGTATACACAATCACGTGTAGCGTTGGGCCAACTTCCGCCACACAATCCAATCCAAGAAAAGCCTACAAATATTCCTTCCAATCCTGCCTCGCCAGGTACTCTTCCATGGTCGTATACTTGACCTCGACGCCAAACTTCTCCTTCGCCGTCCACGGATAAAGCACGCTTGGATCCCCCCCATCATACCCAAACTCGTCCATGTACCGAAACATGTCGGCCAACTCCTTGCCCGTGGTCCCCATGCTCTGCTCGAGCACCGCGCCAGGGTACGGCGTGAAGGAGACGGAAACGTTGTTGATCTTGCCCCAGATGGCCGCGTAGTCCTTCCACGTCAGGTAGGATCCTGCGCCCATGAAGTTCGTGTTGGGCGGGAGGTCGAGCACGGTTTTGACGAAGTAGCCTGGGGACATGACGATCATCAGCCATGTGATCTCCATCCACGTGGACAGGTGGTGAACGGGTAGAAGGGGGGTGGGAGGGGAAGCAACTCACCTGTATCCGAATTCGGATCGACAATGGGAACCTTCTTATCGCCACTCATGGGCATACCCAGCACAAACTCCCCCTTCTCATTCTTCTTCGGCAGCCCCAACCCCCCAGTCTTCCAGTTGGAGGCGAAAAATCCCAGCTGCAGCATGCTCGTCTTCTTCCAGAGCTCGGGATACGTTTCCTCGCAATACTCGACCGCCTTCCACTTGGCGTCAAAATGCAGGTTGAACGTCACCGTCCCCTTGCTCCATTTCTTCGCATCGGACAGCGTGCACAGGACGAAGCGGTCGAGCGTCTCGACCGTAGCGGCCGCGGCGTCGACGATGTTTTTGCCCTGCTGCACCTCGCGTTCGTACGCGATGTCGTTTGCGGTGACGCCGCGCGCTTTCGCTTCCTCCTGCGCCTTGGGATCCCCCACGTGCTGCCAGAAATCCGTGGTGCCGAAGATGACATTTGCGCCGGCGAAGGCTTTCTTCAGGCTGGCCACGTCGTCGAGCTCACCGGCGACCAGTTCGACGCCTTTTTCCTTCCAGTGCGAGGCCGACGGCTTCGAGGGGTCGCGGGTCAGGCCGCGGACGTGCCATTCCGGAAGGTTGGAAAAGAGCGTGGCTACGGAACCGCCCTGCATGCGTATCAGAGGAGTGCTATGCAGTGTGACGATGCTCAAGAGAGAAACCGAGTAGTGAACAAGACCACCATCCAAGTACGACCGTATGTATATCCGATGGACAGTGAAAAGGGGCAAAAAAACAAAGAAAGAGAGCACACCTGATTCCCCGTCACTCCCACAATAACAATGGTCTTTTTCCCAGACATGTTCGACCTTGTCACTGGCTAGACAGACTCCTTATCGTCACCCTTCAAAGCTGTCACGATGGAATCTCGGTATCGAACCGAAGTGTTGACAACTTTTCCTATTATTCTCTCAAACGCAGCTTCCCCTCTCCCTTTTATGCACACCCACCCGCCCCTCTCCAACGAGTCCCCGAACCTCGAGTAATATCACCACGTTCCCACCGACACCTGGCAGACGGGCGCGCGAGGCGGTTCCACCACTTCCCCTCCATTCCCGTTCCAGCTCCGCAGCCTGCATGAAATGGCGCAATGGTCAACTATAGCCCGAATCCAAACTCGACTATTTTACCTGCGCTCCCAAACATGCGAAGGCAGGCAATCAGCCAACCGACCAACCCAACTAATTGACTCACTAACCAACTAACCAGCTAATTATAAACCAAAGCCCAGCAATCCGTAGAGTCGGTTGTATCAACATCGGTACGCTTGATGACAACATTTGGCGGGGCAGCGCCCATCTACTATATTTGGTACACGGCAGAGAGGAGGTGGCGGTGGCATGGTTGCACATGGATTCTCTGGCATGCGGGCGTCGGCTTTGTCAGCTTTGTAAGCATGTTGTACTAACTATGCAGTCTCACCGAGTAACCCACGTCGATGCTGACGTCTGCATCCATGGGAATCCGTCGAATCACCTCTCCACGTGTATTTGCACGTCCTTTCAGAATACACGGTGTCGCGTCGAGGGAGCACGGAATTGCACGAGCGAGCAATTGGGAGAATTGTGTCCAAGGGGTGAATGGACTGATTCAAACTCGACCGAACCAGTGAGAATTGTACCTGCATTGGGCCAATACTGTCGTTACCCTACTGCTTATCTACTGCTGGACTTACTGCTACACACTAACAACCCCCCCACCCTCCCCTACGGAGGGAAAAGAAAAATAGAGACAAACACCAAAAAAGACACACGTTGAGAATCGTTACAGGAATTCCCATATGCATGGCATTTACACCGACCGCACACCGCACCTATAAAGAACGCCAGACGAGAAAAGGATTCCCAAAACATGAGTGGAATGCAAAAGGATAATAACATGAGCCGTCCGTCGTAAATGATGCAGAACAATGCTACCTTCTCGAGCTGGCCATGTGTCCGTAGCGATCACGTTCCCGGGTAGTGTCGTATGCTTGCAGAACACGGGCCTGCGACTCGTCGGTTTGCGAGAAGGCGTAGCCGCGCTGTTTGCGCATACGCTGCACCTGACGGACTTTACGGATGGCCTTTTGGAATTGTTCCATACTGCAAACATCATCATCAGCAATCAGGTCCAACAGGATTAGGGTGGAAGGGATGGCGTACCGAGGTCTGTAATCTTGAATGTTGTACTTTTGAATCTCTTGCACATGATGGTAGCTCTGCGGGAAGTACATCCTCTTGATGTACTTCCATGCAAAGTCTCTGATCAGGCAGAGAGGAGGGAGAACGCAAAGCATAGCCCAGAATCTCGGGTCAGGAAACAAGCGCTGGATGACGCCGATGTACTCGGTCGAGATATTGAGCTTGGGTGCCACAATGGCGTAGGCAGGGAGGAGGATAAACCACAGCGCCATGGATCCAGGGATGGCGAGCACAGCGTACTTGGTCCAGAGGTTGGTGATGAGTGCTGCCTTGAGCAACACCGTGGCGAGGGCGGCGGTGTAGAGCGCTGTTCCCCAGACCCAGTGGCCTGCGTTGCCACCATCGGCTTGCGGCCAGTCCCAAAGAATGAATGCCTGCGATGCGTAGTATAGGATGAGAGAGTGGTAGAAGCCGTTTGCCACCCAAGACCAGAAGGAATGCATCTTGAAGAAGGCGCCACTTTGGGTGAGACGGTAGAGCTGCGGATACCGGTCGAGGAGACGAGCACTGACGTATTGATCGAAAATGCCCAGCACAAAAGGCGGGGCGGCGGTGAAGAAGACGTTGTAGAAGGTGAGGGTCCAGGACTCGTAGATGATCTGGCCAGAGAAGGCGTTCTGACCCGAGTACCAGAACTGGGTCATAAACAACGCGATGTTCTTGTAGAAAGAATACAGGATGACCTTGCTGATACGGTGATAGCTCCAGGCGCCGTGCACAAGCAGGAGTTTTCGTAGGTAGCGGAATTGGCCGATGGCGATGTCTGCACTCCGGGCAGCCTGGAGACCTTCCATGCCGCTAATACCGATACCGACGTGGGCAGCCTGGATCATGGACACATCGTTCGCTCCATCACCGATGGCGAGAAGAATAGCTTTGAGATGGCGTTTAACCAGCTTAACAACCAGGGCTTTCTGCAATGGCGACACACGACAACAGATGACAGCCTTGCACTTGACAGCCAAGTCGAGGAACTGCTTTTCCAGGTCGCGCTCCAAAGCGTACGTGAGCGATTTGCCATCGATGACGAGGGCAAGCACATCCTGTTCCGCGCCGCCAACACCCTGACTCTCGATGGCGTGCAGTTTCTTCTGAATGTTGTCGCGCGTGGCATCCTTGGACTCTTCGTTGATGATGAGCAGGCTCATATCTTCGCTAATAAGCTTGCAACTCATGCCAATATTGATGGCGGTTTCCTGACGGTCCCCGGTCAGTACCCAAATCTTGATGCCGGCAGTCTGCAAGGTGGCGATGGTATCCGGAACACCATCCTGAAGCTTGTCTTCGATGGCAGTTGCGCCGAGCAGAGTCAGGTCATGCTCAATCAGTTCGGCGGCCTTGTCCAGCTCTTCAGCTCGATTTCCGCTGACCGTTGTCTGGGCCTGGTTGAATATCTTGTACCATTCTTGCCATTCGTGCTCCGGAATCTCGCGCATGGCCAAGCAAAGCGTACGTAGGCCCTCGGCGGCGTACTCTTCGAGATGGGTCAGAGTGATCTCGGTGAAGGGGTTGTTGTCCTTGGCGAGTCTTTCCAGGATGACCGTGTCAGCGCCCTTGGTGTAGCACACGACCTTGCCCTCTTGGGTGCGGAAAATGGTGGACATTCTCTTTCTCGTGGAGTTGAATTCGCAGACGGCCAGCAGTTCGTATTCGGATTCTCGGCCGTCGACCAGAATTCGGACAGCGCGGGGCTTGCGGGCGATGAACCTGTAGCCCAACTGCACGGCTCCTTCCACCAGTGCGCCTTCGTCGGGAGAAGCGGCCTGATACTTGATCTCCGCCTTCTCGCCCTTCTTCTCCGGAATGACCGTGTGACATGTCGAAAGAAGGGCCAAGAAATGGTGGATGATATCTCGGTTGCGGTGGGTTTTGCGATTCTCCTCCAGTTTCGCAAAGTCGTGGATGCCGACCTCGATGCCATCCTCGGTCGTAGCCCTCCGGTCTTCGGGCACCTCGTCTGCGTACTGGATACCGGCAATGGATGCCTGTCTAAACTCCATAATGTTTTGGGTCAAGGTGCCGGTCTTGTCAGAGAAGATGTATTCAATCTGTCCCAACTCTTCCACCAAGGACGAAGTGCGGCAATTCGCGGGTGTATCGGTGGGCTCGTAGTAAATGTCGAGATCCGAATCGATCAAGGTGCCCGTCCAGTATTTGACGATTTCAATCGTGACGAACAGCGAGATGGGAACCAGATTGGAATAAAGGACCCAGTACGTCAGCAGATCCAGGAAGAATTGCGAGGCGCCGTTGAAACCATCGTATTGAAGATAGTCGAGAGTTCCACCTCTCAATGTTCGAATGAGTACATCGCCGACAGAACTGACAATGCTGAGTCCCACAAGCACGCATACAAGCATGAGAATCTGTTTGTTCACCATCCTCTCCACCGCGGTAGTCTTGATGGGCGTGGCCGTGGCATTCCTCATGAGCTTGGTCTCGTGTCCCGTGAAGACCACCACCCCGTGGATCCACGGTGTATTTCGAAGGGTGGCCCCACGCAACAGCAATTGATCCGGTTGCAGCGGCAGCTCCTTCTCCCCTCCTCCGGCCGCAATCGTCATTGTCGCCTCGTAGGTATAGAGACTGCTGTTTGGCTGTTCCGATTTTATTTTCCCGCCCAGACGACCGAGCTCGGCGGGACTGACCAGCTCCGCCGTCTCGGGAATTCCCTGCTTGATCTTCAGGTTCGTTTCGCCGTCCAGATTGGCCGTCTCAATGTAGCAGAGCGCCTCCGGTTCGGATGAAGCCAGCAGGACGATGTCGGCAGGGAACGGCTGCTCCGACTCGACGCGGATGATATCGCCCACGGAAACGTTGATCCACTTGGTGTCCTGGAATGTGGAGCCCTTGAGTACCTGCGCTCTTGAATTGTTCAATGTCGAGTCGGACTGCTTTCTCCGGTAGTCCTCGACATACTCCTTGACGGCCGACACCAGCAGCACGACGCCGAGCGGGACGATTGTGGTGTATCGCTTCGTGGGGGAGATGCCGGGGATCTGCTGCAGAACGGCGGTGAACAGGAAGAACAGGTTGGCGTACTTTGAGAATTGTTCGTAGAGGAACTTGGGCAGGAAGGTGACGACGTTGTACTTTGCGGTGGAGATGTGGTTGTCGACATATCTGTTCTGCGAATTCGCGGGGGGGTTGTTCAGATGGATCAGCCTCGGGCCCAGGGTGGACGGATCCGGTGCGCCGCGTCCAAAGCCAAACTTGAAGGTGCCGGATTTCCGCTTCTTCGCGGAGCCTCCGTGGTCAGCCGCAGCTCCCCGTTCGCTCGGACCCTGCTGGGCGGCGTTCTCGGTCAAGGGCAGGTCCATTTCCGAGTAGTCGGCCCTCTGGCCCAGCATGTTCTTGACGCGGCCCGTCAGGCCGCCGCCCAGGCTGAGAATGCTATTCCTATTGGCCTTCTTGGACTGGGAGCGGCCCACGCCCGGCGATGCATCGTAGGTGCCGCCGCCGGCGTAGTAGCCTTGGGCCGAATGGTCGTCGTCCACGGGGATGTCGGCGTCCGAGTATCGCTGGTAGTTGTCCAGGTCCGACGTCTGCGAGTACAGTCTCGAGCCGCCCGTCGCATAGGGCGTGCCCCCGGCCGGCGGAGCACCTGGCCCGCCCGGAAGGGCTGCGGCTGGCCTGGCTCCGCCCACAAAGTCATCGTAGGATACGGACGGCCGGCCGCGCGGCGCATGCGGCTCGTCGTCCACGGGCGGTCGCGCGCCGGAGGGGTAGTCGGTGGGCTGGTGGTCGTCGAAGTCGATGAGGTTCTCGCTGTGAGGCGGCGGCGGTCCTCCTGGTGGCCGACCGGCCATCTCTCCTCGCTACTGGAATGCCCAGGACCGCCGGATCATCCAGCCTGCGTAGCCGGCGTGCCCTCTCCTCTGCAGCGCGCCGCCTCCCCTGCGGATCTCGTCTCGCTGCGCCGGGCTGGGTTGCGATGCGCCTTCGGGGGTGTCGCTCACAGGCACGGCAGCACAGCAAGCGGGGGGGGGCAGACGGGAGCAGACGGCGGCTTAGGATGGGGCCGTGTATGGTGTATGGGGAAGGTGGAGGTGGAGGTGGGCGGGTGTATCGGCGGCGGAGGCGGAGGGGAGCAGAAGGAAGCAAGTATGGGCAGTGGACAATTGGGGAGGCTTAGACGGGATGCGGAGGCACGGACGGGCAGGGCACATATAGCGAGCGAGCAAGATGCATCCACCGCTCGCGACCCATCCTACGATATCAGCCAGAACATGGTCACAGCATCGTGTGTTTCATCCTTCTTCCTGCATCCAGACGCTGCCGTCCATCGCCCCTGAGCTCGTCGTGGCGGAGCGGCAGACCCAGGCCTTGTGCACGTACATACACACACAGTACACACACGGTACACACACGGTACACACACAGTACACACACAGTACACACACGGTACACACACAGTACACACACAGTACACACACAGTACACACTGCGGTGGTTTCAATGCATATTTCCGTGCCGTGACGGTGCTTTTTGCCTGTGCCCATCTGCTTGCATCGTCGCAAAAACGAGGGTACGCCACTACTCAACACCTCAAAACCCCTGCTCGCCATGCCACTTCTCCTCCCAGCCCGGGAACCACGGACTCTCGTCGAGCGTACGCACCTCCCAGTCCTTGGGCACCCAGCCCCTCTCCACCTGTTCTTCTGCATACCGCTCCAGCGCCGGCTTCACCACATGCTCAACGTGCCAGGTGTTCTTGTACTCCATCAGATTGCGCTTGCCGTCGTTCAACACCTTCAGCACGAGGGCCGGCACAAACGGCTCGTCGCGGAAGTCCTGGATCGGGGTGAACAGCGCTTTGAAGTTGAACACCACCGCACCCGACAGCGGCAGCCGGCGCAACGTCTGCCAGTCCACGCGCAGGTGGCAGCGTGACATGTCCAGATCGGCCATCTGCCCGTCGCGATGCTTCTCGTGGGCATCGCCGGGCGGCATGTAGAGTGGCTGGTCGACCTCCAGACCCCATGAGCCGCGCTGGATGGCCTTGTCGGTGGCTTTCTTGGCGAAGTACCTATCCGGCTGTCAGTCTCTGTGCTCCCCTCGGAACCGCCTGGCCGAGCCTCGTGGCACTTGCCTGTCCATTGAGAACTGCATCTTCTCCTTGTAGTCCGGTATCGGCTGGTGGATTTCGGGGAGAGACTGCCCCATCTTGGTTCCCAGATTCCAGCCCAATGCACTGCAAATCACACCCGCTCGGAGGAAATAGTGGCCGTTCTCTGCATCTCGCATCATGATGGCGTAGTCTTCCGGCACGTTGTTCAGCAACACGTGCAGCGGATGCGTGGTCCTCAGCTCGGTTTCGGTGTGCAGTATGCCGTTGAAGAAGAGCATCCTCTCCCGGTCCAGGCGGAAGTACTGCGGATAGCGAGCGCAAAGGAATTGCAGTGACATCTCCATCAACTCTTTGCAGGCAAATTGAGAGCCGGCCATTGTATCCATGACACTTGTGCCGTGCTTCGCAAAAAGTGCCTGCCGTTCCTTGATGCGCTCCACGTACGTGTTCTCAAGCTCAAGCCACCAGTCTGGCTCCATCTTTGTCAAGGCTGACGAGGATTAGTGCCGTCTTGGAAATCCATGCATCGAACTTACACATCGTCTGGTGGTAAGCCCAACGAAACGGCCGATAAGGCCTCGCCTTTGCCTTGATGATGTCGAAGTTTTGATACGGGTGAGGAAGAGGGATACCACTCAAGGCAGCGTAGTCGGGAAAGTCTCCCAACGCACCCATTTCCTCCGTGGAGAATCCGCATGGCGTGTACATGGTCTTCCTCGCATCTTTAGGCTCCGTGGTCAGGGGCAGACTTTCCTTCTTCTCGGTGGAAACAACAAGCTTCGATGCGGAGCCTGGGATCTCGGCCAAAACGAAGCGTCGCGATGGCGGATAGATCGAGGAATAGTCTGGACTTCTGGATCCCTTCTGCTGTTTTTTTCCGGGCGATAGTGATCGAGGCGGCGTCTTGGAACCCGAACCCCGTCGACGTCGGAGGTGAAGTCGGTTGAGGATGACATCTCGTCTTGCCGGTCTACCGAGCAGGAAGACAACCGTACTGGCGGCGAAGGCCAAACCCAGTACCAGTAGCAGTGGGTTCTCCATGCCGATGGGGGAAATGAAGCGGAGGCGTTCTGGGCTTGAGTAGTAAATACAGAGGCTCGAGAAAGAAAGGTGCGGCAAGTGAGGTGGACCTACCGCATGGGTCTGGCCTCGAGAGGTTGCACGGCAGACGAGGGAAGAAGTGGTAGCGAGATATGGGCGGAGCAACTAACTGCCTCGTGGCGAAGCCGATCGTCTGCTCACGGTGAGCAAGCGATGCCCGTCCAAGAAGCGGAGATCAAACAGGTATAGAAACAGGAAGGTGTAGGTCTTATCATGAAGTCAAGAGCGGGGTCCGGTGAGGAAATGGATGGGAGAACGACGCCCACGGGGCAGATGCTGCTCGAACATGGTGGTTTGAAAACGCGGTCGGCCTGCTGCCAATTGCGAAGCCCTATGATCCCAGAGAGAGCCAGGGTGTTGGAGGATAGAACCAGGATGTCGGAGGGGACCGACTGCAAGCACTGCATCATTTCGCGTGGAGGGGGCATGGAAATCCCCGCTAAAATCGGACCTTACCAAACGCGGTATACAGGTCCCTCCATCGCTGTAGACGCCCATCAGACTGAGAAGCTGCGGGGCAGAGGAAGACATGGACACTCTTTGACGTGCAAGGTAAAGAATTCCTGTTCGGGATGCCGAGGGAAGCGGAAGTCGGACTTTCCGAGGGACAAGAAGGGCGTCCGAGCCAATACGAAGAATGGCGATGCACGTCTACACGCCACGTCTGCATCGTGGCCTTGGGCTCTATCCGAGTGGCTAATCCGAGGACGAGCTGGTGGTCATTTCCCATCCATCTTCTCGATGGCGTGATCTAGGGAAGGCCGGGTTATACGCTGTTTTGCGAGGGCGTTTTGGGTCCTATTTTGTCGCTGTGGGCTTTGTCGTGGGGAGGAGGCCCCCCGGGCTTGTGCTTGGCGGTCGATGGGAGGAAGCCGGCTCGGAATCAGCGCTGGACAATACAACATGTGAGGGACGGGCCGCGTTTTATGTCAAGTGTTGTGGAGCACAACAGACCAGTGTGCTATCTTGCCAGAGTGACGCGACAAAGAGTACCGATACCGCACCGGTAGCCGCAGGATGACGCTAGCCAACTTCGGACGGCACGATGCCTGATTGTGCTGCCGAACCTCGGAGTCCCCAACCTTCATTCAACCTCAAGTCGCAGTTCTCGACCGCTGGGCTAAAAGAGCGGCCCACTCTCGTGGTCAGTTCTCGTAGCCTGTCTGGTCGAGGCACACCATGCTCTTCGAAAGCACCCAAACCCGGTCATGGTGAACTCCACAGTCTTGCCGGAACATTCATTGTCATCGGCAGTGAGAAACGACTTGGGACACGTGTAAATGATCTTTGTATTGCCCAAGGATGGCCGCCATCCAGTCTTTTCTCCAGACATCCAGAGCTCAGAAAACACCATGTCCAATCCCCATTTATCACTCCCAAGTACAACTACTCGGGGTAGTACCGAGGAAGATTCAGGAATGGAACACAGATCAACACACGGCAATCCCATCGCACACACCCACCCCTAAGACCGATATCTCCTCGCTACTTTCCGCCCAAAAGCCCACGCAGTCCCCAACGCAGCCACGCTGACTAAGCCCACAAGTAACCCCGTATCACCAACATATGTCTCCTCCCTCACTCTCCCGATTCTGCTTTCCTTCTTCCCATCCCCAAATACAACTCTACTTGCACTGACCCTCTCCTCGATGCCTTCCTCTTGCACCGCCGCTCCCTGGCCGGTAACCTCAAAGTCCTCCCAATCAACCTTGCTCAACGTCTCCTGATACTCAACCACCGTTCCAGACCAGTTGTTCGTGATTTTCCCCTCTTTATTCTTGTACCACGAGTTACACGCCGGATCCGCAAAGGATGTGTTCTTCAACACCTCTTGTATCTTTTGGTTGAATGCATCCGTTCTGCTCTTCTTGGGCATTATGCCGATTGGGCTTCCGCGATGCCGTGCGTCCAGCACCGCGGAAACGAGACCGTTCAGATAGCGACTCTGCGCCTCGATCATCAAGATGATCGAGTTATGACCCAGGTTCGTGTTGGGTCCGTAGAACATGCCAAAGTTGGGGAGCGAAGGCACCGTCGTGCCATACAGAGCCGACGCGCCACCGTCCCAGATCTCACTCAACGGACGGCCACCCGTCCCCGTGATCTTGAGCGGGTACAGGAACTCCACGGTTCGGAAGCCGGTGGCCAGGACGAGCAGATCGTGTTCGTGGATCTTGGTGCCTCCATTCCCATCCTCGACTTCGACGCCATTCTCCACCGCTCGAACAATCCTGTTGATTTCGAGATTCGTTTTGGCGTCTGCGACGGCAGGGTAATAGTCATCTGTAACAATCACCCTCTTGCACCCGGGCGCGTAGCTCGGCAGCAGCTTTTCCCACAGATCTGGGCGGTTCGGTATCTGCCTCTTCATCATCGTCTCGCATGCGCCGCGTATCTCCTGCGCCTCGGCCGAATTTGCATCCGTCACGCTCTCGTAAAAGGACTCGCGCAAGTCCATCATCGAGGCTCGGATGCGCCAGCGTATGGGCGGTACGTAGCGGTGGATGAAGCGACGGAGGGAAGAGACGGGGCCGTCGAGACGCGGGATGATCCACTTGGGGGAGCGTTGGTAGATGGTTAGCGAGGATGAAATGGGCAGGATTTCCGGCACTATTTGGGCCGACGTTGCGCCTGTGCAGCACATTCTTATCAGCGGTCTTGGAAAGGTGGTGGGATATGAGGAGGAGGGGCGGAGATGGACTCACCATTCCCAATAACCCCAATTCTCTTCCCCTCACACTCATAACTCCAGTCCCACCTCGCTGAATGCATGACCTTTCCCTTGAATGCCTCCAAGCCCTCGAGATCCGGGTACCGTGGCTGATTCAATTGACCGACCGCACTGACCAAAAAATCACAGGCAATGGTATACTCTGGACTATACTCTGCATCTTTGCCGCCGGTGACACTGACATGCACGTTCCAGCGCGATGTAACGTCATCCCATGTTGCAGCGTCTACGGACGTGTTGAACCGGATGTATTTGTAGAGTTGGTATTTGTGCGCTACGTTGCGCAGGTAGTCGAGAATTTCTTCTTGCCCGGGGTACTCGCGGGTCCAGTCCGGGTTTTGGTCGAAGGAGTAGGAGTAGAGCATGCTCCATACTGGGGTGGGTTAGCGGTTGGGGGGTTCTGGGTTGGACTTGGAGGGCAAGGTGGAGAGAAAGGAGAAGGATGGTGGTGGACTTGCCATCGCAGCAACACCCGGGGTACTTGTTGTCACTGACGAATCGTTAGTCATGTCGTACCGACGAAGGGAAGGAAGGGAAAGGAAAGGGAAAAGGAAGAGACTTACTTCCACGTCCCACCAATCCCCGAGCTCTTCTCCACGATAATGAAGTCATGGCATTGATTCCGCTTGATGAGGTCAATAGCCATGCACATTCCTACAATCCCAGCCACCGCATTAGTGCATATTCTCCTTCTATATAGGATGAACAAACTTCAAGCTCAGGTAGGTCAGAGTCGTCAGTACGCACCAGAAATGCCCGCCCCGATTATTACGACAGCAGCTCGTGTATGGCCTTTATTGCCCCCAGGTGCCTGCGGCCATGGCTGCGAACCTCCCATCTTTCCTCCAAGTCCGTCGTGTCACGAGAAAGAAATTAAGCTTCCTTGCACGTCGACTTCCTATGACGGCAGATGAAGCGGACGGGGAAGAAACACGAAACGGAGACCCAACGGTTGAGGAGATATGGCTTGGGTAGGTAGCATAAGTTCAAGACGCCGACATCGATATGAGGAAGTAGGACCGAGACGACGTACAGAACAAGCCGGCACCGCCTACATGTTTGTATCTGAAACCTCTCCAGCGATGATGATGTAGCATAAGCCGGTCCCAGCAACCACCATCATAGTACGCTTCACGGGACTTGCCAATCCACCCCCGCACCGCACCCGAGGTCACGGATACATACGCCATAGTAGCCCGCACGCATGCATTATTCTCGAACTCCGCGCAGGTACCGACTTCCTTGCAGCAAGTCCGCGACGGTTGACCCGTATGGTGTTCGCTGCCCTCTTTGTTGGAAATTCGAATCCGCAGAACAAAACCGTCTTGAGCTGCGCTTGCAAAAAAGACATGGTGAGTCCAGTATATTATATATGGGTATGAAGATCGAGGTGGCTTGTTTGCTGCCATGCCGTGCGTAATAAGGCAGGGATTGTTGTTTGTATCGGTGCAGGAGGGGAGGAGCCGATGCGATGCAACGGGTTCGGGCTGCCGGCATGATGAGTCGTGGCTCGCGAGTCGGGACTTCTCCAGCTGTGGGTGAGGCGGTGTTTTGGGCGGGGATTTCACGTGAAATCGGGACTTCAATCGGTGGCTGTTTTGCGTGCAGTGATGATGTTGCAACTGGGTGACTTTACGATTCAAAAGAGTCCCCGATAGAGTAGGTACTCTGCGAAGCTTATTCAAGGTTGATATAACGAGTAATGCTCTACCTAAAGGGCAGGGTTTCGCGAGCTTGTTGTATCCCGAGATCACGTTTCCGCGAAAAGATTAGGTTCCGAGAAGCGGGGGTCGTACCTTGACTTGTATTGAGACCCACATCCGTCAGGCATCCGGAAAGTCGGCTTCTCTTCTTACGCCGTTAGCGGGCCGTTAATTATATATACTGTTTATCTTTCAACATTTCCATATTCCAATAACCAGCCCGGTTAGCTCAATCGGTAGAGCGTGAGACTCTTAGTTTCACTTTCTCAGAAAGCGATTGTCGGTATCTCAAGGTTGCGGGTTCGACCCCCGCATCGGGCTTCTGTTTTTTGCAGATATATCTGAGCTTCTTTTTTTTTTCCCCCCTCCTGGAGAGAAATGGTGCTTGCATACGTGGTCATTCACTTCGTCAATGGTATCTCTACACTTGGAGATATCTAGTCTACGACTGTGTAGGTTCTGGCAGTAGAACAAGAGCTGCCTCGTCCTCTCATACCCGGGCTGCGGTACACGTGTCTCGACGCGGTAGAATTCCTCTCTGCGGCTCTGGTACGGCCACTTCGTCTTTGGGTCTCTCACGTCCGCCGTTGCACGGGGGAACGTGGAGCGGGAAGCATGGTTGAGAGGGTTGGAAAAAGCAGCAGCTTGGTGGATGGCATTACAGCATGATTACTATTGATTTACATGGCACTAGGGGGGCTTGGGTTGAACGGAATCGATAGAGCAAGACTGCATTTCGATATTGGATACTGGGCGGAGAAGCTACTACGCACCATGCCCGGCTGGCTGACGTTGGGAAGCTTTGCAGCGTTCTTCTGCCGGCAGGCGCGATTGGCTCGAGGGGGCAGGCGCACCCGAAACAAGACCCCGGCGCACATCATCTTGAAACACTGCTCTCTGCCACCAGTCAGCCAGAAGCAGGCAGCAGGCAGCTAGCAGCTAGCAGCCAGACCATCCAGACCAGCCAGACCAGCCAGACCAGCCAGACCAGCCAGAGGGGGAAATACACAGACACACAGACACACATACATACGTGCGTACGGGCCCGCGGCTACCGCCATGTTTTGTCCCCTTTCCTCTCTGCTCTGCCCATCCTCCCACCGCTGAATTGCCCGCCATGAAGAGGAAGTTTGCTTTCAACCTCCCGCCCGTCGTGAGTAGCCGTCGCTCGCCTGGTGCTGCTGCAGCCTGCTCACCGCTCACCCCCATGCAGAAGGTGCCTCTGCGCTCGGATTTCGTCGCCAAGCCAGCCGCAGAGTCCGCCTCCTCCGCCTTCTCCTTCTCGCACTACCGCCAACTCTCCAAAGACAGCGTGTCGCCGCCGAGCTCGCCGTACATCAGCCGTCGCATCCTCGATGCGACGACGGAGCGGCAGCTGCGCGCAGCATGCAAGCTGATCCTCCAGAACTTCAAGCCCTCCGACGCAGACTTCGCCGACAACGATCCCAAGCTCGACTTCGGTGGGCCGCACAAGCCGAGGGAACCCCGCACCGAGCCGTCGCATGCAGCCGCTGAGCTGGGAACCCGCACAATAAAGGGCACATGCGATGCAAAGAAACACCCCCGCAAGGAAGAGTACGCCGTCAAGGCCTATCCCGATCTGCCCATGCTGGCCAACACCGGGAGACGGAGGGAAGGCCAGACGGTGGAGAGGGATGGGGAGAGGGGCAGAGCCGTCAAGTCACCCGCCCACGATGCGGCCAGGTCACGGACGATGCGCCATGAAGCCGACTCGGACGACGCAAAGAGCCCGGCAACGCCGTTGACGGCCTCGACCGACGCTCACATGAACGTTGCCTCCACCGCACCCACGTCGGTGGCTTCCCACCGGGGCTCGCGCCAGTACGAGAGTGCCGCAGCCGCCGCAGACGCTCAGGCGGCCGAGTGGATGCGTCAGGAGTTGGAGAAGCGGCGACAGAGCCAAGCCGCGAATCTTCCACCCGAACAGCCGCTGTCCCCGCGTCGACTCCCCAGCCGCGCTGGCAGCATCAGAACCAGTATCAAGGGGTACATCTTCCCCGGATCCAGGAATCTGACCCGGTCCCAGTCGCGAGAGTCCATGCGCAGAACCGACAGTCACCCTTCGGCGGCGCACGTCAATCGCAGCGGATCCGTCACCGGCTGGCGAAGTTGGGGCTTGAACCGCAGGACAAGCTCTCGCAGCAGCAGCCGACCGGCCACTTCGGCTGCTCGTGCGGAGGGTCAGGAACAAGAGAAGAAGGCCGACCTCGACCTCAACCGAAAACTCCCTCCTCTGCCCAGTCTGGATACCTGGAAAGACACGGAAACGAGGGACAGGAAGAAACCGCCGCAGGCTTCAAGCGCACACATTGCCAACTTGATGCGCACACAGGACCAGCAACAGCAAGAGTATGCCGCAGCTGTACGCAGGCATCGTCGAAGAAGCGGATCCGAGTCGATGGCGTTGCGGTCTGCCGCCAACCCACATGCTCAACCATCTTCCTCCCGCGTTCAACATCCCGCCCAGTCCAACTTCTCGTGCAACCCGGCAAACGGATCCAAACGCGCCTCGATGAGCTTTGACCACACGATGACCGCCATGGCTTCGACGCGGGACCTCGACGACCATCTTCAGCTCCGTGTCGGCGCTCACCAACCACAGCGAAGCACAGGCTCTGTCCCATGCTCACCAACCACAACAGCGGGCGTCGATGGCCGGCTCCACGCTCCTAATTTCTCTCGCAAAATAAGCACGGATATTCCCCGCCCATCACAGACCATCACGACCCAAGACCCAGCATACGTCCGAGCCGTGCAGATCTCCGGACCACAAAAGGGGGAGGATGATGACGAAGAAGAAGAAGAAGCACAGAAGAGTACGTTGAGGAAGGTGATCAGTGGGTGGATGAGCAAGAAAGCGAAAAAGGAAGATTGGATGGGTCAATTTGAAAAGAAGGGCATAAAAAACGGGGTTATGACACAGGATGAGGCTGCGCTTCCGCCGGTTGTGCGTTATTGATGTTTACCATGTTCCTCTACGCCGACCAACCTGCCGCCACAATCTCGTTGACATGTCCCAGCGATGGCAATGCTTACTGGGCAAATGCTACGACGGCGCGAGTGGGTGTGCTCTCTGTTTTTGTGGTACAGCCATTCTTTTCGTGCACTCAGCGGGTCTGCTTTATACTTGTAGTCTTCTTTACCGAGTACCCCCCATACCCTTCTTCCATGTCCTCACATTGGGAGGCGAGGCGAGAAGCGTCTGTATACCGCAGTCTTATCTCCTTTGTAGAAAAGCCGGAGCCTGGAGCTGGAGCACCTGTGCCGTTGTTCTACCTAATAATGCGAATTCAATATCCACCCACACCTACCTGCCACCATCTCGACCTGCCACCATCTCGCACCCGTACTCAACAATAATGTTTCCCCACCTGTTCCCCGTTGCGACACCCTCGAACCGGGACCTCGGGTCGTGCGCGCATGAATTCTCCCCGCCCAAGGAACACGAGGAACGCGTGGTACGCAGGTTCCCAACATGGATGTGCTTGTGGGTTGGAAACGTGAGGAGAATCTGACATGTGATCGATTGATTATAATTCCCGGTGCGGTGGATTATTTTGGAGTGGGTGGGGATCTTGGAGTAGTGCATGCCATGGAAAGGTGGTGTGTCGACTGTCTGAGCTGGAGAGTTGGCCAAGTCATGTGATACCGCATCACGACCGTGTGCGGCGTCCGTCTTTCTTCTTGTCGGTTGCAAAAGTCCGACTCGTCTTCAAAATGAGGCTGTTGCGTGTGCTATGCTATGGAGGAGTTGGTCGGCTGTGCGTTTTGCCTTCACTTGCTTGGGTTGCTTGCGCGGAGCGAGTATTGCTCTGACAACGTGAGAGATGACGGGGTCGAGACTTGGATATACGGGCTTGAGCCGCAACACGCGCGTCGATTGAAGAAGCAACCGAGCACACCATCATGTGCAAAGTCATACAGCACAGGTTCGCCTGCCATCACGCGTGCAAGATCCGACCATCTCGATGCAGCGGCACAAGGGCAAAGAGCACACGGAACAATAGCACAAAAGCCGCCTGCACCGCCGAGCCCTACATAACCCTCGTCTTCCAAACCGCCTGCTCGGATTGCCTCCAGGCGTCCTGGGACGCAACCTGGCAAGGAAGACTTCACAGAGCGAAGCAATTCCAGGCCCTTCTCCCCAAGCACAGCGTCGCCGACGCCATCGTCGACGCGGTTTCCACCTTGGTGCGAGACCTGGATGCAGAGTACGCTGCCGCGGCGTGGACCATCCGGACGACATTCCCCCATGTCCGCAGGTTCCGGATTCCCCGTGTGAAGCCGCGGCCGCGTGTGGATGCGGCCGCGAGGTCGAAGGGGGGGACTTCACCGCTCAAGCGCCAAGTTCGCCCCGACGACGACGACGTCGTCGTATTCCGGACCCTCGCACCCGCCGACGATGGAAATTTCGGCCTCAGTACAGATCCCTTCCACCCCATCGATGACACCTGTTACGACCATCCGCTGGACAATGTCGACGTCAGCCGCATCTTGGAGCAGTTCTCCGAGGAAGAGCTGATGGGCGTGACGGACGACGGTGATGCCGATATCGGGTTCGATGCCGGTGCGGGATGGGACTGGAGCTATGCCGAGAACGTGCAGATGGTGGGTGAGGAGGAGGAGGAGGAGGAGGAGGAGGAGAAGGAGAAGGAGAAGCGTGATGAGTGGATGGTAGCATGGGGACCGGACGCCGAAACCCACACTGAAGCTGCAATCGGCATGCGAGGACTCATCCTACGGGATGAAGAAGACGGGAAAGTGCAGCGAGACCGAATCGACGCCGTCGTCAAGGCTTTCTGGGATACCGTCCAGGATGATTCTCCCACGCCTCCGCGACATGGGGACAGCAGTCGTCAGCCCGTTTCCGAGACGGACATGGAAACACAGAGTAGTAACTCGGCTCCCTCTCCCTCTCCCTCTCCATCCCCATCCCCATCGGGAGTGGTTTCCACCCTCGATCTGAACAACACCGTCACCTTCCACACGCCCGACAGCGACTGCGAACCCCTCCCAACAAACCCCACCCAAGCCAAACACCACAAACTCCGCACCTCCATCCAGCCCCTCCGCCACACGGACCCAACCCTCTACTTCAAAAACTGGCTTCACGTCTCGCGCATGGAGATAATGGCTTCCGTAGGGCCGGATGGTGCGCGCATCGACGAGCCCAGACCCGGCATCGCCGAGTCCGTGGTCAAGGACGGTAGGACGGGGCTTTGGGTGGGCGCGGTACGGTGAGGATGGGAGGGGAGTACATACATGCATACATGCATAGATGAAGGAAGTCAACAACCATCCTTCTCGAAAAGTAAACATCTGCACCACCCATGATTGTAAAATATCGAGAAATACGTCTGATAACGTCCCGTGTTGTTTGATTAGATAGATCTAATTTTCAATGGTCTGACCGATCAACTTACACAATCCAAGTCATAAGGGTATTTCATTATTGTAATGCTCGCTATCATCATGCCACGTCTGTCCATGCTATTCGTAATGATTGCCTAAACCCACACCATGCCACGACACGATTGGACCATGGACCGAGCAGTAGAGAGCATAAAGTGCCGCGCGCCGTCCCATCTCAATCTCATGTTTTCGCTGAATTGCATGGGCAACCCGTTCGGTTTTTCAACGCCTCACCACCCCCGCTCGTTGCCAAACTGCCGTCCATCCGAAGCACCACTGCCGCCCATGAGATCGCCGTAGAACTGTTGGTTGCTACCCATCATATGTCCCATGCCCCTCCGACTCTGGCTCTTGCCATTCTCAACAATCTGGTTCTTGCGACCGAGGTCCTTGGCCGCGGAGATGGAGTTTGTGAGCGATGAAAGCAGCTGTACGAGCTGGACGTCCGAGCACTCTTGCTGGGATTCGAGCGTGAAGGCTTCGGCGTCGGAGGGGGCGAGGATGTTGATGCGGGCAATCATTGCGGATATGCTGCGGAGGATGGGCTGGTTGAGAGGTAGGGGGTGGTCGGCCGAGGGGGTGGGGTTTGTAGGGAGCGAGGGGTCGGAGAGGTATGATGGTGGGAGAGCGGCGAGGTATGCGCGGATGAGCGAAATGCGGCGACTCAGCATGCGGATGGCGTTCGTCTTTGCCGTGAGTGTGGAGAGGAGCTCTTCGTCTTCCACGGTCAATACGGTGGACTCGTCGATGCCTTCATCCTTCTGCTTTTCCTTGCCTTTGCTCTTATCCTTTCCTTTTGAACCGCTGCCCTTGTCTTCAGAGGGGCTTGAGTCTTTTGCCTTTGATACTGCCGAAGAGCCCTCGACCGCTGTAGCGTTGCCACCTCCGCGGGCAACAAAGTCCACGCTGATCATCTCCGCCTCACCGGTCTCGATCGAGTAAACCAGCTCGCGGAACTTGAGGGTTTTGTCCCGCACCGCGCCATCGATGTCCATTGCCTTGTCATTGGGTCCACCTGCCGCGCTCTCGTGGACGGATTCGTACAGCGTGAGGGGGAGCTTGCCAGCTGCGGTCGCCTCCGAGTCGGCATCTGCGGGGTGGAAGAGAAACAGAATAGGCGACTCGATGAAAAGCTCTGATATCCGCGTGTGGAGAGGGAGGATGTGAGGCTCCGGCCCAGAAGCTGCGCCGAGTGTGAACCAACCGACAATGTCAAGCGGCGGCTGTTTGTGTACAGCCTTGACTGTGAAAGCTATCAATATCCATTTCCGAGACCGACAGAGCACCTGGAGGCTCAAAAGTCATGGAAAGAACTCACAGTCTTCTAATCGGTTGCTAAACCATGCCGCATCGAGCTCGACCTCACCCTGCGCGTTCGAGTTCAACTTTGCCTGGAATGCCACCTCCATTGTGACATCCTGGCCACTTTGCAGACCCAGTATAGCTCCAACGACCGGCCCGGGTTGCCGTCGTAGCGTGTGTCGCGTGATGCAGTCCGAGATTGTGAGGAGGACGAGCGGATGGAGCTGTACGGTGGGGCTTGTGTCTGAGGCGCGCAATGTCGAGAGGAGCGGGTTCACTGAAGCGCCCGCCATGGTTGTGGCCGATAGGATAGGATACGATGAGATGATGATATAATGTGATGCCGGGGGACTATTTTCGGGACTCTTTGTATCGGAAATCGTGTGATTGGGGGCTTGCGATTGTTGCGGCTATTGTTCCTGTACTCCTTGTCATGGCAAAGCGATGGTGGGGAGCTTGTGAGCTAGGCAGTCGTGATGCCCATCACCGCGGGGCTCGGCGGAACCATGTTCCGGCCCATCGGTAGGAATCACGTGACGAAAGTCGTCATTATTGCGTTTCATCTTTTGCATCATTATCTAGGTATTCTGTCCCAATCCATCGAGACTTGCCAATTTCCAGACCGCTCCCATTTCCACGGATCGAATCAACGCCTCCCACGCCGGAAAGCAGCGCCTGAACTAGACCAAAACAAAATGCCCTCTTCCATCGGAGCAACTTGGACCACCATGGAACAACAGACCCGTGACGCCAACACCAAACCACCGATCGTCCCCAATCTATCTATATCTTATCTATGCATTTTCGGCAGAGGAAGAGAAGAAAAAAAGACCAAAGCCAAGCATTAGTGGTCTTGCGCATACAACGCCGATGACCCTGATCTCGAACACTTCAAGCTTCCACAAGGACCTTGAGGACGAGGTTGCCCTCTTTGTCGAACGTCTTTCCAGCCAGGTCGAACGCCTCTTTTGCTGCTGCCAGGCCTTTGAACCGGTGGGTGATCATGTTGTCGAGGCTGGGTAAGCGGCCAGACGAGAGGATCTTGATGCCCGTTGGGTACGTGTTGGCGTATCGGAACACACCTAGGATGTCGACTTCCTTGAGATGCGATGTCGACAAGGGAAGAGTCTGTATTGGAGTACCCATACCCACCATGATGAGCTTTCCACCTGGTCTTGTTGCCTTCGCTACGTTAGCTGCTGTTTCCGAAACGTTTTTTTTTCTTTTGCAAATGCAGCTTACATAAAGACCGGCCTGCATACAACTCTCCTTCCCGGTACAGTCGAAAGTCACATCGGCGCCTTCAAAGTCGGGGTCGTTCTGCGATGCAATCCGCATTAGATCTTCAGCAAGCTCTTTTGCAACCGCGAACTTTTCCGACGTCTCGGTCAAATGTCTTCGCGGAGTCACAATGTAGCCCTTGTTCGCGAACCCGTTCGAAAGAGCATAGTTGACTCGCCCGTGATCGATATCGGCAATCACCACGGTTGTGGCGCCGGACATTTTGGCCATTGCAGCCGTCAACAGCCCCACAGTACCCGCACCGAAAACAACGGCCGTGTCGCCCTGCTCTACTGATGCTCTCCGGGCTGCATGGATCGCAACACCAAGAGGCTCCAGAAGAGCAGCTGACTCCAGGGACACGTGCGAGGGAATCCTGGGTTAGGGTTATCAGCATATGGGCTTTTTTTTTCCATACGGTTCATGCAAGACATACTTATGGCACCATTTAGCGGGATGGTTGATGCGATCCTGAAGCGTACCCTGGAAATGAGGCACCGATTTGGCGCTACTGCGGAATCTCATACCAGGGCAAAGATTGTACCTCCCTCGTTGGCACGACCTACAATTATCACACGGCACGCCGACCTCCAATGCCACGCGCTCGCCAACCTGAAAGTTAGTCACCGCATCCCCGACAGCGACGATAACCCCAGCAGACTCGTGGCCCAAAGATAGCGGCTGCACGGCCTGGAGATCCCCGTTGCGGAACTTGTTGAAGTAAGAGACATCGCTTCCACAGAGGCCAGTAGCCTTGATAGCGATCTGGAGTTCGTGGGGCCCTGGTTCTGCAATGGTTCGAGTTTCCTATCTCGAACGTCAGCTTGTGTCGTTGACTACGCACATGGACCCCCACGAACTGGTGGGTTGAGAGCGATATGACGACAGTTGGGCCGCAAGTGGGAACTATCAAACAACATACGAGCCGCAAGTCCCTTGGCCCATGTAAGACGGAAGCTATAATGGTGGTAGCTTTCGAATAGTGCCTTGCTGGGATTGGATAGATATCCACGAGAGCAGAAGGAGCCATTACGAAATGAAGTTCCTTTTTGAGAGTGAATATCGGGCGGGGTGCAACTTGGATGTCACGGCGGTGAAGAAGGATTCGGAAGGGGGTGACAAACGCAAAGAAGTGTGGGAACGATAACTCCACCCCACGGGAGGCGTGGAGGCTGATATACATGTATGCCCGGGAGGGAGAGGCCAATTACCAAACGCACTTGAGCACAGAGTGTTTCCCCCGTCATCGCACCGCTGGATCCATGGCTATCCAGCGCGTCGTGCATCGGGGCGAGATAGTGGAATCGCAAAAAGTAAATGTCCACCCCCAGAAAGCGTCCACGTCATTTGCTGGCGGGCGGCGATGAGACCGGGTCAATCTGGCGCGTAGTACATACATGGTAACGGATGCGCAGGGTGTGTGGACTGAACGACTGGGACTGTCCTTCTCTTGGGATGTCATGGGCATGATGGCTTGTACTGTACGTCGCATAGCCTTTTCTTTATCCCGTTAACACTACTGTTATATATGACTAGATCTCCCTGTATGGATACTGAGGTAGAAGCTTGGGCAGGGATTGTTGCACGGACGCTGGTGGACAAAGCTCCGACCACGCTCACTTCTACCGGATCATCACAGAATGGTTCCCCGTTCCAGTCGGCACATGAAGCGCATGGCTACGGCGCAGCCTGCCTGGCACAATGCCGCAATCGCAATTGAGGTTGCTCATCTTTGTGCAACACGTGGCTGTCAGGCAGGACTTGGATTCAACAAACCTGTGTTGTGGAACACCGATAAGACCGTCTGTTCATTATTGCAGCACTGACGCATCATGGTCTGCGTCAACTGCAGCTTGCTCGCTAGCGGGTTGGCCTGGCGGTAGTAGCTGCTGAACACTGCTGCAGTGTCCGGTATGTGCGGTCGAAGGATTCCTGATGCTGGTCGTTGTGGTGGTGGGGCTCGGAACGTTCAGGCTGATATACGGGCTAGTCGGTCATTCGAGCTCGCCATCATCCATGGTGCGAGAAGATGGTGCCAGAATCGAGGTGTACCGCTGGCTTACTCGTGGAACTTGAAGGGTTGTAGAAGCTCTTTTCGCATCGCCGAGCTGCAGATCTCAAATCGTGACGGTTGCATACATAAGTGGATATCTGGCTTGGGGGTTTCAAGATGGTCTTCGAAGGCATTGGTGAAGGACCCTGGTTTTGTCTATCGTATTGCATGCGCACCGGATCCGCATATGAGACGCCAGGGCAGGGCATGCTCCGATATCAATATACACATTTTCATATTCAGGGGCACCGTCAGGGTTCCCTTCCAAACGGAGTAGGCTGACGGAAGTACTTCAGACAAATTGCCGGAGCGTGAGCGATCTCATGGTTTGATGGCCGGCCATGTACCGCGGAGATGCTGCCGCTACCGAGTCAAACCAGGTAGGGTATATGGGTTGGATGAGGTTGCGTTGACGTCGGATCGGTTGTGGTTGTGGTTGAGCATGTGCTGTACCGACGCCGCGGAACACCGAACCAGGAGTGCCAGAAAGGCGAGCTTATCGTCGCATCACCCCAACTATTTGCCATTGTTGATGCAAAGAAAGACTGCTAGATAGCTGTCCCTTTCCCGCCACCGAGGCTGCGTATTGGTGGCATTTTGACATGTGCCGGGTGCATGTACCCAGTAACTTAGTGTATTCCTCAGGATTGGGGCGGAGATGCAAGTTCTTCGCAGTGCGATTGGATGGAGCGTTCCTTGGACAATCGAGCAATTGAACGGACAACCACAGGAGCATCCTATGAGGCATCGGTCAATTGAAAAAGACGTCTTGCCAAAGGTCGAATCGGCTGGCATCGCGTTCGACTTGTACCACAGAGATGCAGTGAGTCGTGTTCTCAACAAATCTCTCCGATTGCGCGAAACGTGCTCATTCGATGGTGCGATGTCATTGTCCGATGCCATTCCATGCCATTCCATGCCTTCCATGCAGGAGCGCAAGGTAGTACGAAGACGGGCCGGTAATAAGGTAAGGTATGTATGGTATAGGTAGTGTGGTAACGGCTATGGTCCCTGCTCATGTACGGTAGGGGCACGCGCTGGACATTCCGAGCACGCTTTAATATGTGGCTAGGCAATTGCGCCCTCCAATGCCCTCAACTGTTCGCCCAGTCTTAACCGCGCAACATAATGCAATGGAATAATTGCAAGCGGCGCCGAAGCAGGCCGACTGATAAGGCCCATTGTTTCCTCCTTGGCCTTGTTCTTCCTCAACTCCCCATAGATATTGGATAGTGAGCAAGGTGTATACCACGTAGGTATACTCAGATCGGCTACGCTAAGGGGCACGTGCCCTGTCCACTCCCAAGTGCACGACACTTGGATACCATGTATGCATCAGGGCCTGTAAACAATGGGCAGCGGGCCATACTCGAATCGGCGACTGCCGCTTGCAAGTACTCGGAGCATGAAGGCCGTGGCCTATTCTGAGGCCGTTTCGAACCAAACTCGGAGCATTTAACCTTCAACATACCTACATACGCCACCGTGAGCGGTGAGGAAAAAGCCGTCGAGTCACCATCGTTTCCTCGTCTTCTGGCCGGGCCATTGTTCCCTGGCTTGATCCAACTGCAGTGCAGCACTGCGCATATTTCCCGCCGAGCTGCATGCTGGCCGCCTGTCAGGTACACTTGACATGCCTCCTTTGACCCAAGCCAATCCGGAGTGGAGGTTCCGCACCTGTCGTGATGATAGCACCGGCATGTTACAAGTATCTTTCCATCCAACGGCGGATCACAGGGAGCCGTTTTGATTCTTCACTGGCTGGTGGGAGGTCAGATCAACAAGAACGTGCATCGTGTCGGTTTTTCATCCGACTTTCCAGATGCCTAGCTCATCGCTTATTCTGTATGCAGGACGAGCACATTGTTCGCCCATGTCTGGGAAATAACGAACACGACAAGACGCCACTGCAGTGGTCCTAGTCCAAACTTTGGAGATAGTGCGCCATGCTTTCGAATGCCCGCCACTTGAGAGTCATGATTGAATAAAAGTAGAGTGTTTTGAATTTGGCTTGCTGTTGCATACAACCGACGCGCCTCATCTGTGAGCATGTGCGAGCGGACAATAGGCGACGACGACATCCGTTCGCTCATTTGAGTAAAATCCTGAATGGCGTATCATCTCATCGCCGATTCAAGGCTTGTGGACAATATGATTTGGATTGGTTTGTCAAACCGATACAGCTCAGTAGCTCCACCTCAACCGAAGGAGCGAAGCAAGAAGCTTACAACGAACTTGAGCTGAGCTTGCCCAGACCTTGTCCTTCGAGCCATTTACCAATGATGGCATTTACCTCTACGGGCTTTTGCGTCAAGGCCCAGTGCGACGCTTCGACTTCTCCTCTGGTCAAATTCGGCATGAAGTGCTCCATATGCTTCGACATCTCCGGCTTGAGGACGGAATCGAGCGTAGCCTGCACGAATAGTGTAGGAATGGAGATATTCTGCTTACCCTGCTCGATGAAGCTACGATGATCAGCTATCGTCAATCGAATCGGGTATCCGTTGTCACCTACGCCAGTTCTTGCTCCCAGTTCGCCTTTCGATTGCGATACCAATTAACTGATATAGTTTAGTTGCGTCATCCACATACGGGTGAGACATAGCTACTTACGAGTGCTGTGGATACCGTGGCGGCTGTACTCTTGCACATAGTAATCAAGGATCTGGAACAATTAGCAAGACTCCAACAACTCCAACGTATACAGGGTGAGGTGAAAATTTGGTGACACCCTCTCAACCTCAATGAGGAACCGGACTTACCTTGCCATCCAGAAGCTTGCTATCCCCAATGAGAGGAAGATTTTCGGCAATAACTCCCTGCTCGGGACTGAAGGCATACTCGCCATTCGGACCCTTTCCTCCATACACACCCTTGAGGAACTGGCGAATGGACTGCTCATCTTTGATGACTTTCTCCACCTCACCAGAGGCGAGATGGAGCTGGTAGGCGAACTGTGGCAAAGGTCCCTTGACGAGATCTTCGGTGGAAATCCATACTTTAGAAGCTGGGCTATAGGGTGTGCACACCGAGAAGACATGCGTCACGAGCTCAGGATGCCTATGGACCGTCAGTCTCGAGATTATCCCCGTAGTTGCTCATTTCCTTCTTGGACGTACCAAAGCGCAGCTCGCCACACAACCGCACCTCCCCTGGAAACTATCAGCAACCGTGACTATATGGAAGAATCGGTAAGATCACCAGTCGTGGCCACCCAGGATGATTTGCTCAGCGCCAACAATTTTGGCCAGTTCTGCGATGTCGTCGGAGGCACGCTTGAAGGCGTAAAGAGAGATGTCGTTTGGTGGGACTTCTGGGGCATCCTATATGTGAAACTCAGCCATGTTGTCCGGTCGTCAAGTGGTCGGCGATCTTCCAAACCCCCACACAATGCCCGCGGGTTGTGCATGCATTGGACGATCCCGTCAACGGCGGAATATGCGGAGCTGAAATGAGGCGTGATATCATGAAGCGTCGAAGCAAGACTGAAGCTTACCGTGCCGCCAAAGCCCATGAGATCAGGCGCCACAACCCTGAACCCCATTTCCAACAGAAGGGGGATTTGATAACGCCATCCTGCTGAGCAGTCTGGCCAGCCGTGAATCTGCACTCGGAACGCTCAGTCAGCCACTATATCTCAATGTCCCTGTCACGTTACTGGTGCAACGTGGTTTATCCATCGGATGTTCATAGGTTGGATAGGATGAAATGCCTACCAAAAAGATTGTAGCGTTGAAATTACCGCTTGCTGGTTCGCCGTATAGATAATGGTAGGTATAGCCGTTCACAGGGCTCGAGCGATGTTCGATCCTGGAGTCGCTCACAGGATCGATTGGTTGGAGGGAAGACATGACGCGCTGTGAGACGGCACCTTGTCCGTTTCCGCGCTTTTGAGAAGGAAGATGGATGATGAATGAGGGTGTAAGCAGACGAAGAGAAGCACAGGAGAAGAAAGTGAGGGGGAGATGGTTTGATCCACTTGCATCGTATCACCTGGGAGGATTGTGCCGAGGCAGTTGCTGCCCCGCTATTAAAACACTTGCCAACGAAGCGGTGGAATACCAGTCTTGAACATTCGACTGCACAATGTTCTCACACCCTTTGCCCTCTTTCGAACTCACTTCTTTTCTTGAAGCTTTCAGGGTACTCTCGCGTACAACATATAGCCTGTATATGAGGACAGAGCGCAACATCCCACTCGGCGTGGGGCAACGTACCGCTACGCCGGTCTCTTACGCAAAAATATATTAGCATGAGCACGCCTGTCTTACTGAACTATAGTGCTGCAAGGAAAAAGGGATATCGTTCGGTTGCGATCTTGCCACACTATTTACCGGCATTCTTACAAGCATACGGCACACGTACGTATTGATCCTGGCATGCATGTCAACCGCCAATCGCATCTTTCGTCTGCAGACCCGATGCGTCGGAACCGCCTGTACTATCGTTCGTTTCCCTTATCTGGTACAAAATGTATTCATTCGAGAAGGGCGTCTTGATATAGTAATGGTGCGGAAGCTGAAGATTCCGTAGATTGGTAGGCTGGGCATCCCGACGAAGTTGTCGGTCTACGGCCAATTCGAAAGTGCATGGAACCATGGTGCTGCGGTACGGCAGCGCTCGGACCCGGAGTCCTGTCTCTCGCGGCAGTGAAACGTCGGGAACAGACCCGATAAAGTACTCTGCAAGACTGATCCGAGGTGGATGCGGCACCTTTTACTTTGCCCAAAGGATATGGTTTTATTGACTTGTCATATCCCGAGATCATCTTTCCGCTAAAGCCTGCGATCGGCCAAGCAATTGCAATGAAAGGTCGCAAATATGGAAGAGTGGAATGGAATGGTATCGATGTTCTGGGATGGCTTGCGGTGTGCCTAGGAAAGACGATTTTGAGGGATAAGGATGCCTTTCAGGTAATTTGATGGGCCTTCCTGCGGACCCCGCCGTCCCATCCAAAGGGAATGCAGTGCTAAAGGAAGGGTAAAAGTTTGGCGACGCATTCTGGCATTGCTACAGGCTTGGCCAATGTTCGCAAGCCAGTCGGACGTGAACTGAATCAAAGGGATCTAGTGCAATGAAGTAAAACGGGCCGTCGGCCCAGGAAACGTCCAAAATGTGACGGCGGGTCCGACTCAGTAGATCACCATGTCCTCCCCAGCTTCGACGACCTCGTCTCCAATGTCGTCCATGGCCTCTCTGTTAGTCTCCACCCTGGGCGCGGGCTCGTGACCGGTGACTTCACCATGCTGATTATTCCCGGTTGTCTGCCCCTCGGCCGCAACCTCATCCATCTGGCCTTGTGCATGATCGTCATGCCGTTCCGGGTTCGCGGGAAGAGGATCTCTGCGGTCAGTAGGACCGTCATTGGCTGTGGGGGTGTCCATGTGCGTGTCTGCATTAGATTCCTTACCAGAAGTGGACGTGTCCGCATTGGGGTTCGGTCGGCCCTCGCGAGGGGCGTTCCGTTCCCGCTCAGCGACCTCCTGCTGGTGGTCGTACTCCTCCAGTTCCCGGCGAATCGTATCTCGGGCGTCGGCGATCTGGTCGCGTATACGGTCGTCCTCGTCTGGAGTCGTTTCCCACGGTTTGTAGAGCTACGTACACGTACAATGTTAGCAGGACCGTTCCAACTGCGACGCTCCGGCGTGGGGAGAAGCAGCAACACGCACCAGTTGCGGTTCCGTGGTGGTCCGCAGGAAGTGGGCCATGGCAAGGAGGTTGTCATGTCTTAGCCGCATCTGCGAACGGTCAGCCAGCGATCACGTGTGACCCATAGGCCTTAGGGAGCCGTGAAAGGACACACCGAGGCTTTCTCGAAGTTCTTCTGCTCTCTCCAGCGCTGGGCGTTGCGCTCAGCCAAACGCGCCAACTTCCTCTGCTCGCTTTCTTCGTCTTCCAGCTTGCGTTGCGCTTGCTGTCGTTTCTCGATCTCGGTACGACGTCTCTGTCCTGCGGTAGCGGAATTTTGTGAGAGAGCCCCCAGCGCTGCGCCAAACAACCTCCTCTCCCGCCCTCGCTCTCGACCTTTAGGCGCCGGGGCACTTGACTTGGGCACGGAATCCGGTCCATTGGCAGGCGCAACATGGCGCGCTCGCTTTACATCGTGTTCAAACACAGAAGACTGGCGTCGCTTGGTGCCCGTTGGGGGGGATTCTGGGTCGGGAAGAACTACGGCAGACGCGATTGGCGCATCCATGATTGGCTGGAATGCTTTGTTCTCTCGTAAGGATGGTTAGCAGGCGCATCGGCAAACGGCTTCGGCGCGTTACAGATATCAAGGCTGGGGCGTGGCGGTTGTATTGTACGAGCTCCTGCACGTACCAGCCGTTCGGCGGAGGTGCTTAGTCACCCCGCTTTTTCTGAACTTCCGTCTCTGTCAGGCTTCCCTGCTCGCCATCGACACTTCACGAACGCTGCCCAAGCACAAATCACCGCCATTCCCACAGAAGCGGCACGGAACCACTCGCTCCTCGCACATCATCTACGGACGAAGCATCCATCCCCCATCCGTATTCCTCGACGCTGCCCCGCCACTGATCCCCCGCCACCATGTCCCGCCATCATCCGTGAGTCCACCAACCCCACTCGCTCCCACGCCATATCATGCTGACAAGATTCCAGCGATCTGGTCATGTGCCGAAAGCAATCCGGCATATCCATCGGCCGCCTCTGCGACAAATGCGACGGCAAGTGCCCTGTCTGCGACTCCTACGTGCGCCCCACGACCCTCGCCCGCATCTGCGACGAATGCTCCTTCGGCAACTACCAAAACAAGTGCGTCGTGTGCGGCGGAGAAGGAATCTCGGACGCCTTCTACTGCTTTGAGTGCACGCGCCTGGAGAAAGACAGGGATGGGTGTCCGAAAATCATCAACCTGGGGAGTAGCAGGACGGATCTGTTCTACCAGAAAAAGAATTTTAGGAACCATTAGTTGGGGGGGTGAGGTGGTCTGCGCGGGCCACCCGGGATCGTCTACCAGTACCAGATGGGGTACAGGCAGTGTAGGGAAAGATTGGCCACGTCAAGAATGACAGTGGTGGGCGTCTGGGTGAGGGGGAACTGTGGGAGATGCGATACTCCAAAATCGTTGGGGAATACTTCAAGGCGTTATTTGGGTAATACACCCTTCAATCCACACTCGCAACTTTCACTGACGAATCCGAAGCGCAAATATACCCCGTGCACGTCGGACTTCTTTTTGGCTTTGTTCCACCCACATAGATAGCCCGGCAAAACACAAGAAATGTTCAAACCATCTATTCGTGCTTCTCGAGCATCATAAAACGAAGGATCTTTTGTCTTTCCCATGCCCAGAACGCATGCCAACGCGAACATGTGCAACATTATCCTACTTGGGCAAAGGGAGTTGACAGAAGAGTGGGAGCTTGTACCCCGCCTGAAATTCCCGCGATGTGTTGCCCATTGTTTCAAGTGACCACGACATATGCAGAGCAAACAACAGCATGGTCCATCCTGGGCTGTGGCACTGACGATGCATTGGACCATACGGCTACACTAATACCACCCTACACGGCTACTGTCAAGGGGGGTGGTACGATTAACAAGGCAAGCTATCCGAGTGGCCACAAAGCCGAGCATCAAGCATTGAGCGTCGAGTATGGCGGGACATTCAAAGCTAATTAGGACAGATACAAGAATCAAAGAGCAAGCGAGGAAATCCATCAACATCTCCGACTGTACCCACCGAACGAGAGTCGTTGCCGCTAAAAAGTACTAGAAATGCAGAACGCAGCCCACGAACAAGAGAAAAATCCAAAATCCCTACAAGACATCGATACCGCTTCTCGGTGGAAGAAGATGCCACAAAGCCAAGAAGACGAAAACAGGCAAAGGTAAAAAGAGTATTCTCACAAGAACGTGCCATGCGGACACAAGATCTAGGCGCGAGCCTCGGCATTCCAGGGTTCCTCCTTCTTGTGCTCGTTCAGCCAGCGAGTCATTGCCGGAGAGGGGGGTTTGTCAGATTGTTTATTTTGCTTGGAGGTGGCGGGGGTGGGCGATGGCTGGTGCAGGGGGAGGCGATGCTGGTGTTGGATGCGTCAGTCCGGTTGCAAGGTAAGTCACACACGCCAGGCTATACCTGAGTACCAGCATCCGATGGGTTGTTGATACTTTGGCCGCCACAGCGTGGTTGTGGCTCTTCGCCGGGCATTTTGATCGGCGCGTTTGGTGGGTATGCAAGTTACTGGTAGCACCGATGGTTAAGGGTGTTTGGGGGAGTGGGTTTGTTTGAGGTATTGTTTTGGTAGTTCTGGTTTGGTTTTGGGGGGGGGGGTTTCTTTTGGCGCTTTGGGCGGCGGGATGATCGATGGGTGCGTTCGGTGGTGAGGTGATTGATTGGTTAATAAGGAAGAGAAAGAGAAGGATGCGTGCTGTCGATGGTCAAAGTGCTGTTCGGGAATTTGCTCCTACTAAATTTTCTTCCCGGTCTGGTTGAATTGGTTTGAAGTGGTAGTCCGGCGGGGAATGTGAGCGTCTGTCTGCTTTAAATACCTCCCCCCCTCTCCCCGGTATCTGTCTGCTTCAGAATGTCTGCATCCATCTCCTTTTGGGTAAGCGCTGTTGAGGCTGCCAGTTGTATACGTGCACGGCGCTGGCGATCGGTAGTGTTCAGCAAATTACTTGTATAGCACGACATTTACAAACTTCCACGAGAAGAAAAACCTTTGATGAGGGGTACGTTTACGGAGAAAGGGCCGACCAGCATGGAATCGTGGGGAGCGTCATGAAGCAAGGCTGGACAAGCTACAGAGCCGGTTGTACGCTCAACAAGGGTGGTGGGTTCCCAACGGGGAAGCATCTTGACGGACGACGTTGCGCAACGTGAGGTAGCTGGAAACGGATCTGGAGAGTATGGAGATAACCATGTTGGATGTGTGTGGCTGCAGTTGAGTGACGTGAAGTTATGCCGGCATAGGCCAGCCGCAACGAATATGCAGTACTTTTATCGAGACACAGCACGTGGACACGACACAATGATGCCTGGGCCTCCACTTCACGTCGCCGAGTTTGGCAGACCGGGTAGGACAGTTTCAGGGACCACAACTATCAAGTGGCTTCAACGCTGCAGTGTGAAACATGGCGAAGAGCCAATGGGCTCGGGTATACGAACCGGGGCTTGAATGGTTTGGTCAGTTATGAAGGCAACAGACTCGATACTATATTGCTGAACTCCAGTCCGAGCGATCGATGCGGAGCAAAGCATAGGCCGTATTACGGATGACAAAATCGCTCACGCGCCCTTCTTCAGTGCCACACGGAAACCCCCTTGATTTACTTCGACCGATGCTCACCGCAAGACAATCGTACGCGCCGTGTTGGTAGAACTCTGGATACAGAATGTACATTACCTTTGACCCGTGGGGCTTACGTGTAAGGAAGGTTCAGCCCTACGCATGAAGGTATTGTCTGAAGTAATTGTCCGTCCCCTAATCCGAGCCCTCGTGTAGAAAGACTCGGATAAGCACCTCTAGTTCGGTGACAGATTTAATGGGCCATTATAACCTCCGTCTGCCAGTCAGTGCCGTCTCTCTCTCTTCAGGAGCGAAGACCTCGGAGCGGTGAGAAGAGAGACACGACGTACTATCACGCTTGTTCAAGTATAGAAAGACATACATGTGCCAAGGCATGAAGCTACGGATGCGTGCAAATGTGTACAAGCTCCGTTTCTCGAAGGCATATGATCACGATACACGTGGGCAAAGGCGATGCTTTCGCGGAAATGAAACGACGGAGTACAGGACGGATGAAGGACTCTGTAAACCTTATCCAGGGCAGATATGATCCCTGGTACTCCAGGCATCTGTGCCTCGACTGACGGTTGATCGGACCACAGCATCGTGACTTCAAACTCGATGATGTGGCCGTGAGGTACAACATGGCTCCGAGAAGAACCCCTCACGAAAAGAGCAGCAGGGAGCCGCTTCCCCTGCAAAAACAATGGATTGCCGCATGACCTGCGGAATTCGAATTGGAACGTCCAAGTGTGAACTTGATGCTGGCAGACGTTGGGTGTGACCGGACAAGGCCCAGCTGCGCGTGAAGTGACAGTGACAGATGACGTGACGTGTGGCGCGTGTGTCGCGAGCCACCCGGATAAACAGTCGGCCCGAACGAGTGCCCCTCCCCCTCCCCCTCCATAGGGATCCATGTCATCCCCATCGTAGGCTGCAGGCCATCGCTGTACCACCACCCACCGCCTGCCCCCATACCAGCCACACCGCATATCCTCACATCCTCACAGCAGACCACCACTCCACTCCACTCCGCTCCACACCGCGCAAAACCACACCGGCTGGGACACGCGAAATGGCCTACAACTTCGTCAGGTCGTACATAGACACCTTCCGCGAGCGAACCGCAGCCATCAGCCACACCTCCACCTTCCGCGAGACAGGTCAGATAACGCCGGAAGAGTTTGTTCTCGCCGGCGACTTTCTCGTCTTCAAGTTCCCTTCCTGGCAGTGGGCCGATGCTTCATCGCCGTCGAAACGGCTGCCCTACCTGCCCGAGGGGAAGCAGTTCCTTGTGACGAGGGGCGTGCCGTGCAACCGTCGTCTCGACGACAACTTCGCGGGAGAGGCTGGCCAGGACGAGACGCTGGTGCGCGATGGCTTCGCGGCTGGAGAAGGCAACACCGACGATGACGGCTGGCTGAGAACAGGCGCCATGGCGGCCAGCCAGGAGGCCAAGGTCAAAGATGTGAGGACGGTGGACGAGAGCGGCAACCTTGGAGCTGCCGAGGATGAGGATGAGATACCCGACATGGAGGACGACGATGACGACGAAGAGGCTATCATAAGAGAGCCCCAAGGCGACAAAACATCTGCGTATGTCATGACTCTTCTTCAACGAGACCCTTGTCTCGAAGCGTCGCCGTCGCAGCTGCCTGATCCCCGTGCTAACCGATGCCAGGCCCATGCGAACCTACACCGTCTACATATGCTACTCCGCCCACTACCGCACCCCGCGACTCTATCTCTCTGGCTACGGCTCGACCTCGGTCCCTCTGAAACCCCAGGAAATGATGGAAGACATCGTTGGCGACTACAAAGACAAGACCGTCACAATCGAAGACTTCCCCTTCTTCGAGCACGCTGTCAAGACCGCCTCGGTGCACCCTTGCAAACACGCTTCCGTGATGAAGGTATTGTTGGATCGCGCAGACGCGGCGCTTAAGCTGCGGTTAGCGAAGCTGAAGGCCGGCAAGGAGGTGGGCAAGGTGGATAGTGGGATGGAGGGGCTGGTCGATGACACCAAGTTGTTGAAGTTGACGGAGCAGGCCAAGAGGGGAGGGGGTGAGGGCGAGGAGGCCAAGGATGACTGGGAGGTGCTGGATGAGGCTAGTGCTGACGAGGTTGCGATTCGTGTGGATCAGTACCTTGTCGTCTTCCTCAAGTTCATGGCCAGGTAAGCCGTCACGTTCCTTTTGACAGTTTGCGCATGCTGACGACGAACAGTGTCACACCTGGTATCGAGCACGATTTCACAATGGGTGTATGATTTTGACTTTTATTCCTCTCTTATAGATGTCGTCTGGCAGGCTTGGTTGAGGTCGGTAGGCGTTTCATTTGGATGTTACACTGGGCATAGGAACAGCGGGCGTTGCACAGGCCATGTGAACTTGAACCTCCGCTCTGAATAGTCACATGCATCAATTGGTTGTTACTTGCTCAAACACGTATCCTTGCACATGCCACCCGATTCATCAATTCGTACAGCGCTGTTCAGGCGGCACATATTCCAGCCCCAGCCCTTCAAAAACAGCCCTCTCCGCATCCTCCGGAGTCCCATCGACCCCATCCGGTCCCTCAAGCTGCACAACTTCCCCTGTCCTCCGACTCCTGACCCCACTACTGTCAAACTTCCACATCTTCATCTTCTTCGCATACCTCCTCAAATCCCTTTGAAACGTCGTCCCACCACTCCACCCCATGACCGCACACCCGACAGTCCTCCACGGACTGACAATGATGTCAACCCTCCGATGCACATTCGGATTCCTCGCCTTTGGATTGGCCGTGCGGTCAGTCTCTCTCGTCGGCCACATTGGATCCTGCCACACCACGAGCACCTTGTCCAAAGTATCGAAGCCAGCGCCCGCAGCTTGCGCGCTGCGAACGGGTAGTGTGGTTTGATTTCTGCGGGTATTATGTAGGCTGAGAGTTAGGGTGTGCGTGATGAATCCACCATCTTCGAGGACCTCCACGAGTTCATGGACCAGGTTCGCGGTCGCAGAAAGCGAGGGGTGCGAGACGATCAGGTCGACGTCTCCGGAGGCGGCTTTTCCGCGCCGGTAACCGCCGACTATGGTGACGGTGATGCGTTCGTCGCGGAGACGCACGGCGTGTCGACGAACCACATCTGTGATGTGCTCGATCTCGGGTCGGGGGATCCCGTCGAGAAATTCGTCGTAATACTTGATGCCGATCTGCTGTACGCGATCAATCGTGTCCCAACCGAATTCGATAACATCATCGAGTTCCGTCCACCCATGCTTCTTCAAAAATTGCCTCGCCGTCTTCGCGCCTACGCCCCATATGTCGTAAAAGGTGCGAAGGACCTTCATTTCTTCGTCGTTTTCGTAGCCCTCGACTTCTTGGATGGTGCCCGTGTTCTTCCATTCCGCGAACAGGAGTGCGGTTTTCGCGTCGCAGCCGGGGAGTTGTGCGACTTCGCGGGGGTGGGAGAGTTTGTGGGGGTATGCGGCGATGGAGGCGATGATGGTGGAGTAGGCGCGGACGCCGATGTCATCTTCGGTGAGGATTCGGGCCGTGCGGATCTTTTTCAACGGGGTGATGAAGTCCGAGTTGGGAGTATCGGCGGGTGTGAAGCGTTGACAGGAGTATATGTTGCCTTTCTTTACCCAGTCTGGAGGGGAGGGAAAGTCGCTGTCTACGCCTTCGTACTCGCTGGTCGTTTGCTGCAGGAGGTGGGCTGTTTGGGATGTGAAGGTCGGTTTGAGAGAGCGGGATGCGTATGCCCTTTCTCTTCGGTGAAGCTTAGGATAGGTGTCCCCTGGTTTTGAGTGTGCCACGTCTGCCTTTGCTCGATCGATGATGTTCTGGGTCTCCAGAGATGACGTAGCTGAGGTGGCCTGCAGCACTGTTTTCGAAGCAGCCGTGAAGATTGACTTGATCGATTTGTACTCTGGCGGTGGTGGCGGTCGCTCGAGTACCTTGCCCTTGAATACCAAGTACTCTGACAGTGCAACCAAGTGGCCTGCTGCAAGGCACGCATCCAGCCAATCTACTTTCACTACCCAGATGAAGTCATCTTTGGATAAACCACCAAAAGTGAGAGGTGTGGTCTCGTTTGGCTCGATAGGTGATGTCACAGGTGTGGCTCCCTTGATCGCGTTCCCTTTTTGGGACTTGGAACCATCCGACATCTCCTCTTCGGCAGTGGACTCATCATCGCGAAGAACGATCGGCTTAGCCGATGATCCAGACAACTTCCGTCTTTTAATCGGCGGCTCTCCAGCCAGCCCTAGCCGAGAGTCTGGCCCCAGCTCCGCGGCTTCTCTAACTTTGAACTTTCTCGACCGTAATTCAAAGTCAGCTCTCTTCTTCGTCCCGACCCTCCCAATAAAGACCTTCGCTTTAGACACATCAGCCGCAAGAGTCGCGTTATGTCGGCGCAACGTTGCCTTGAGTTTATCTTCCTCGTCGTCCTTGAAGTGAGTGCTGATGACGGAGATCGGCGGTATGCTGCTGAGATCGAGGCCTGGCACTATGGGGTCTGGGTCAAAGGAGGACTCTGCTGCCAAGATCCTTGACGAAGGGATGTCGTCCATGGTGTTTCAGTAGGTGTGACGTGAGAGGCTAATAGTAAGCACGCAAGGACACGGGAACTAAAACTAGGGTGGTGTTTCCAGATAGCAATTTCGAGGTCTCCGCGTTGGTGGGTGATAGCGGAGTGACGGGCAAAGCATTGTCTAGCGGCACAAAGTCAAAAAACTAATATCCAAGGTCAAGATGAGAGATTTGGAATGGCATTGAAGGTACAAAAGTGATGACGACAAAGCGAGGGTGGAGGCCGGACCTCGGCGTGGCTTAGTCACGAGCTGCACGGTTACCGATACTCTCCGCTCCGTCCAAACAGCTCATTAACTTGTAACGAACCACCCACACCCACCTTCCATAGCGAACAATCTATTCCGCCCATCATGATTCGGATCTACATGCGCTATGCCGATATCTGGTGAGTCCGATGCCGATCGAGCAATAAACTCGGGAAACATCAGCCTCTCAGACCTCGAATCAACACCTGCCGTACCGGACAATGTATTGGTGACACCATGATACAGGAAAAAATTGCCCTGTTTAACCGTCGCATGATACTCGGTGGATAGTGGAACTAAAACGCCATTGAATATGGATGGTTCATGCTGCAATTGGCACTGGATGTATGTCTATGGGAAGCACCAGAATAGCCCTTGCGTATCAACGCACGCGTCGCGCGCGTCATCAGTCAAGCCACAAGCATTCCAGACTGTCAAGCTCATTTGATGGCTCAGGAATCCTGCGGTGCCCTCGATCTCAGGGAAAGGCGCGTGAATTGCGTCCGATGTCCTTCCTTACTGCCGATCCAGGCCTTTCTCATACTTTCGCTTGCCGCTTCAGGGTCTTTCAAGGGAGTATAGTAGAGACTAGGCGGCAGATATAAGAAGGAGGGGGCCATGGCATGGGCTTACACCAAGCGAGCCTGGGCTTGAGCAATTGCACTCTATATATCTCCCAGGAAAAATAAGCTGCCCCGATACGCTCACTTCTTTCATTTCTTGTGCTTCTCTTTATGCTTCCGTCTTTGTGGAGGAAGACTGTCAGTTCTTCCCAGGATATTGTCAGGGGTCTCTAGTCGAGTTCTCACCCTCAGCGTCATACTCGATCAACTCAATTCGAATTCACAACCATCAAAACTAACCCGAGATAACACGATTCGGCACCGATAGTCGCCATGCGTGCCTTCCCACTGGTCACTTTTGTGGCATGCATCCTTTTTGCCTGCGCTATGCCCATCACTCCAGCCGCGCCAACACTTAAGCGACGCGTGGAGCAGTTCAGATTGCAAGGCTTGAAGGAGGTTAGTCTTCCCAATATGAATCAAACTTCGACAGCACTTGTGTGAGTTGATGAAACTCCACCAGAAATTCGACACATGGCTGCACTACGCTTCACATTTTCATTCGCTAACACCGTCATCAGCACGAGATTGCCGCTAAACTCGCACACCCAGAAACCGACACAATAGGAGAGCTGCAACCCCAAGTCATCAGCCTGTCCGAGCGACTGTCTACTCTATTCAAGCACTGCGAAGAAGAAGAGGACAACCAAGATGACCACTCTGGGGACATCCCACCCGGGTCCCTAGCCGTACCAGAAATTCTTCCTCATGCAGCGAACCTGGATGACAATATGATTGCTCGAATTGTCGCCGCGCTCGGAAGATATGACCCTCGGAAAGATTACGGCTACGAAGGAAAGGAATCGGAATTGCGACGACCGACTGGAATGAGGCATTGGGGTGCTGCAGACAAATGGAGACTTTTCTAGTACTGAGCATGTAACGGCCACACTCACTGAACTGAATGTATTTATGATCACTTCAATTCCTCATTTCCACGTACCACGTCACTTTCCGAAAAGTTCAAGACCCCAATCATCACCACGGCGAGCACTCTCCATCCTAACCTTGTCATTCACCGAGATTTTATCACAAGCTCTCATCACGCTTTCAACTTGACTCTTTCCTTCACAAATCTACCTTCCACAACACAGAAACACCTTTTTCTCTCCAAAGTTCCAACATTTCTCCTACAGCATACGCCCACTGAACCTAACATCGACATTGCTCATAGCAACCAAAGCACAGCACTATATCATCGCCATGCCGCCTCAAAAAACACCCCCCCCGTCCCGCCTCTCCGCCGCGCAACAGAAAGAGCGCTACAGAAAGCGTTTCTGGCCACGCATCCTCGGTCGCGGGGCCCTTCTTCTGACCGGTCTAGCGCTTGCGGGGTATGTTTTGCATCGTTATGGATGCACATTGGCGTGGGCGATTAGAGGATGGGCGAAGATGCAGGTGCTCAAGAGCAGTAACAACGGTGGAAAGAAACGAAAAAAAGAGTGGAGAAACGAGATTGTGAAGTTCACATATGAAGAACGCGTCTTGTGGCTAGCTTTGTTCCTATTGACATGCTGTCCCATGGCGACGTGCATTGGCTTTTTATTTGCAGTCATGTACTACATCCGCAAGCACCACAGGAGGCAGAAAGAAAAGGACGTCTACAAAGCTACACAGCGTCTGAAAGAGCTGGCCAAAGGAGATACCCCCCCGCCGTCCTCGGATTCCGACCTACCGCCACAGCCCCCCGAACAGAGTGTCCCGCTTTCGCACAACTGCTTGGGTCCTTTGCCGACGATAGAAATCTCGCGCGTGGATACCGTTCGTGTATCCGGTCAACGAGCTCAGTCGTTTAGGGGGAGTGTTGTGGGGTATTGGCAGGATTTGCGGTATTAGTGGAAGCCTCAGGGTGGGTATGTGAGGACGGATCAACGCAAGAAGAATTTCATGAGTGAGGGGGATGGGTTTGAGATGTCGAGTTTGAGCGGCGGCGGAGGAAATAATGCGCAGACGCATAGCTTGGAATGTCCTGTTGTGGAGGAAGAAAATAGTGGGAATGAGAATGGGGGAAGGGTCAGCAGGAGGTATAGGGAGAGTACTATGACTGTATTTCCCACACTCTGATGGTGGGGGAAAAGGGAGTGAGTGGTATTGCAATCATTATGAATGGTTGGATGGTTGGGAAGGTCAAAGTCATCCAAGTCTTACTTTCTTCCACATCCGCAGACATTCTTGTAAATCCCCTGCTACGCTACCTACATTCTCTCCATCACTCCCCAGCCCCCGCAGAGCAGCCCAGACCACACTCGCCAACGCAAAAGAAACCTGGTCTTCCTTCACAGCCAGATAATGACTCTTTGTCATGCCTCCGCTTGTAGCCCAGTTCTTCCACAGATCCAGCATGGTCGCCAGCCTGCTCGCGAAAGCGGCGTCGTGCAGCATGGCGCAGAGAATTTGTTCCAGGACGGCAGCTACGGTGAGGGCGGGGGATGTGAGTTTGAGTTTTGGGTTGAGTTTCTGGGAGAGGTGCTTGAGGTTAGCGGTCGCGACGATGTTGATGGGTAGTCTTTGGCTCTGTATAGCTTCCAAGATTTGTGCTTCCCTTCGCTGCTCATCCCTCAGCCTCTTCCTCCGAAAACTGTTGTGGAATTCCATGGCGTCAACCTCCTGCCTTTTTCTTCTAGCTGCGTCGCGTTGCTCGAGTGGTAATTGTATCTCTTCATTCATTCTCCTCGCCTGATCTTGAAACTTGACGTGTCGTTCGAATTGTTCTGCTTTGTCGTCGTGTACTGATGTCTGCCATGCGGGGACTTGATCGTCGGCCATGGTACCGAGGAGCACCATGATGCCGCAGGGAATCGTCTCGCGGTGTGCGATTGAAAGGATCTCCGAGGGTATGCTGAAGGACCAGAGGCCGCCTTGGGGAGCTTGGAACGCGGTTGCGGCGCAGGAGAACCAGAAGCCTGATGTTGCGTCGGGTGCGGCATGCAGTGATCGGAGGTGCAGGAGAGGTAGTTTTTGCGATGGAGAGGCTTCGGTGTGCGATTCTTGTATGCCGGTTGCAGAGATGCGGATTCGGACTGCAGGGGGACGTGTATCTGCTTTGACACTCACTGCACTATCGTCATCCAGGAACCCTCCGTTCGCATCAACATTGTCCTTGTCCTCATCATTGTCCGGTTTTTCTAGCTCTCCAATCGCTCTGAACACATCTTCTTCTTTCGTCTTCGGCGTTTGTACCCTCACCCAATAAGGCGGCAAACTATCCCATCCCTTCATATCCCATTCCTTCTTCCATTTCAAACTCAAGCTCAAAAGACCATCGCCGTCATCGCTCAACGCCACACTCAATACCTCCTCCTCACCATAGGGACTGACTAACAACTTCGTTCCCGCTGGTGTCCATAGTCCCGCACCCCGCAAGTCACTCCAACCAACTTGACTGGGCACGGCACCTCTATCCAAAAGAAACGCGACCAACGCTTCAAATTCAATCTCAGCCTGCGGTTGCACAAGCTCGTCATAATATTGCAGTCTATAACTCTTAACGCCGATGACCATTCCTTTCCAATTGAAGAGGGTCCAGGTCCCACCTTTCAGTGAGCTTGGTGTCGAATTGAGAGTGAAGTATTTCGGGTCATTGCGATCCAAGGGTATGATGCTTCGCCGTGGGATCTCGATTTCTACGATGCCCGTCAGGAGGGCGCTGCGAGTTATTGCGATGACGCCGTTCTGGTGCAGTGATTTTGTGATGGCACGGAGTGTGAAGAAGGATTTAAGGCAGGTGTAGATTGTGGGAAGGACGCCGAGGACGGCGAGTGGGATGCCGACGTAAGTTATTATGTCAACGGGGGAGACGCCCATTTTTGCGGTTGATTGTGGTGAGCGAGAGAGTATTCAGAAAATTCCATGACGGGTCGGGGTATGATACGAGATGTGGCGGACGTTAGCCCCTTTGAAGTGCAGCTGGCTGCAGGACAGGCCTAGCGCTGAGGCTGAGGCTACAACGTGATTGATGGGCATGCCATGCTTATCACCGCGCTGGAACCAGAGTACAAACGTAAGAATCTTACCTGTCCTGTAGTGGTATCCTATACTAACACGGTAGAAGTCATGCGGTGCAGGCTCTTGGAGCCAAAAGGAGCACAAGTTAATCGCCGAGCACGACCATAACCTTGCGGACACGGAGTCATCCATCAACACCATCATCGCGGCCATGTTCCCAGAGGCAGGCGCGACGGACAGGAATACGAGGTCAGTCCCTCACAAACCTGTCTTCAGCGTCTGGTATCCACCCCAGAACAACTTCTCTTTCTCCAACATCTTCGTGTCGGTAATCTTCTCTCCTTCGCTCTCAGCCTCCATCTCTTCCACACAAACAACTTCGCCCAGCTTTGTACTCCTTTTGACCCCACTGCCCACCACCCACTTCTGACCCTCGACCCGCTGAACAGGAGATTCACGGGCGCATTCAACCACCGAATGGTCGCATGGTACGAGTTGTCGTTGCGAAGTGCGAGCTGCACTTCGTCGCAGACGACCATGCGGAACCGGTCCTGGAGATTGCGCGGCCACTTGGGGTCGAGATCTGGAACCTCTTGCGAGGCGACAAAATTCTTCTTCCGGGTGGCGTTCCACTTGTTCTGGGCGTGAGGCCCATGCTGTATGTTCAGCAGCATGTAGGAAGTCACAACCACCGTGCGGTCATTGTGGAGGTCGGTCTTGTCGAAGATGCTGTCTGCGTTCGGGCCGCTCAGGTTGAAAGTCTTGACGAACTTGACACGGGGGTTGCGCTTGACGATGGACGGCGTGGAACGTGTTGGCGCCGTGTGATGCTGCGAGGATAAGGAGGATGAGGAAACGGGCGCGAGGTATCGTTGCTTCTGGGCAGCAAGATCACTCTACTGGAGCTGAGAGGGGGGTGAACAAGGCCCGAGATGGAAGTGTGAATGCCATGGGGCTCAGTGGGGAGTCCAACCCCACGGGGGTTGGACGACCTTTACAGCTATTTACGGATAATCGAAGACCCAACCCTCGCCGCCATTGCCGACACCGGTGTTGCGCAGGTCGACTTCGACTTCGACCCGGCCGTAAACCCCTACAAGCTACCCGTAGATGATCCTAGGTTCCGGTACTATTTTACCTCGTCTTGCTTCCAACGCTGGATTTTGGGAGCCATTGATGCTAATAATTTTCAGCGAGGTGAATTGGCACAGGATGCCGTGTCCTATTTCTTCCTGCGTAGGGAATACGAATCCGGCTGCCCGATTAGGTCGGATTTGAAAATCGGCCAGAACCTGCTAGAACTCGTCCACTACACCGTGGATCTGTGCATGCCACCCGCTGGATTGCGGGAGTATAAGACGGGAGAAAAGGCGTGGTCCAAACAGATGTTCATTACCCAAGTGGATAAGCCTGGTGGTGATACCATCCCGAACCCGCGAGCAGTGAGGGCGTTGGAACTGATCACGTCGCTCCCCTTCCTCAGCAGGCTGCACAGGCCCAACCTGGACTACGAGGCCCCAGCAGAAGACGAGGATCAGGTCCTACGGGCCCAGCGGCCTAAACAGGAGACAGACCAAGACTTCTGCTCTTGGTTTAATCAGGACTCCGAGCTGTACGAGAACCAGCCCCAGCATGGGGACGGCTTCTCATTAACACGTTACCTACTCGAACAGTCAAGGAACGACGGCTCAGAATCACAAGAGCTCCCAGACTTGGTCTTCCGGGGTAAGAAGCAAGCATCAGACAAGAAGATCCGTGGGCTCCTGTGCCTTGAGCTGGAAATTAACATTGTCCACCCGCGAATAAAGACCGTTTAGTTGGGTCCGATGCTTTGTCTTGGTTTGCAGGGGTTGCAATATGTTGCGCATCAAGATGAAGCGCGCCACGTCCAGGCAGTGTGCGACATTGGTGCCGGGAGCGTGCCGCTTTGGAAGGCGGGGGCGAAGGATACCAGTGGATGGTTGTGTGCGGTCGGTCATGGTTGTTGAAGTATGGTAGCTGATTGATTGGTGCGGTATAGCAGTAGGAAAGTAGAATGTTATGAGAAACGCTGATTTGGAGGAAATGCAGTGACAGTTGCCGAGGGTAGAAAAAAGAGCAGGGGTTCTTACTAGAGTTGACGATATAAAGAACAGTAGGTAGAAGACTGTTGTGGACGCTGTGCTACCCTGGATTTGGCGGGGGGTCAAGGTCGAGTCAACAGTCAAGGTATGGAAGTATGACACGAGGGAAAGAAAGATTCAGTATCATGGGGCGTTGAAAATATACCGAGCCACAACGTCAACAAACGGCGGATTGTCTTCGCCAGTAGTGGCACACCAAAACTAACTCTTTGCAACTTACTCAGCACATAGGCTTCCCACCACAACGCCCAACCTAGCGAATTACGCTCCCAAACACCCAACTAGGCTGCCATTCTAAGCAGGCTTGCTTGCCAGCTGCAAATGCCAGTCGAAGATCTTCTGGAAAATGCCCTTTCCACCTGTCTCGATAACATCACCATGGCAGGGGATAATGCGTTCAAAATCCCACTTATTCATCCTCGCCATCGACTTCGCAAATCCAGGACGGTCTCCACTGCTAATTCCATACCAGATCAATCTTTTCTGCCAAACGCTGCTTGTGTTCGTCAGAGAGCCGAAAAGTTTCGTGTATACACCAGTCGTCGGACTCACGCCCGACCTGCTGAATTGTTCCGTGGGAGGATAGTTGAAGATCAGGTCGGCTTGTATGAGTGTCCTGGTAGGCTTGTGGTTGAAGACGATTTCCTTGTTCTGATGCGCAGGGACATATTCGTATTCAAATTCTGCATCGAATGCTGCATCGACAGCGGGGTGAGGGTCCGCTGCTGTGAAGACGGTGGCGAAGGGAACGTCCTCGTTTTTTTGCGCTTTGCGTTTCTCGGGGAGACCTTCCGGACCGAGGACTTTGGCGTTCGGGTACGCGGCATGCCACGGGCCCAAGAAAATGTGGTGCTATGAGGATGTCAGAACAGTCAACCCCGGCGAAAGGGGGCGCAGTACCTCAATGTCCATCGCTGTGATGTATCTGACTTCACCCAGCTCGGCAACCTTTCGCTTGACTTCGTCTGTGAGAGCCACAGGGGAGAAGACGGCGAGCGAACCATTCTGCAGGCGGACTGCGACAGTCAGCGATGAAGGTCGCAACAGCACATAAGATAATATGGTATAATGCACGTACCGATTGTGCCACGACCACCGACCTTGATTTTCCCAAAGCGCATGAACGGTACCGAGAGTGTGGTGATAATCCTCGGGACGACTTCTCGAATGACCATCACCTGCTCTGGGTTCGAGGGAATCAGCTTGGAAGTCATCTTGCCACCTTCTTTGTTGCAGCTGGGAGAACGTGTGTGGAATGGACGAAGAAAGGTGAAAAGAGGAGAAGCTGTGGTGCGACAGATGGGGAGCTTCTAGGAGTTTGGGATAAGGTCTCCTGCACGCGAACAATGACGCAATCAAACTGCTGGATTCTGGTGAGCAGTGTAGTAGCAACATGAGGAGTTAGTCGTATATATATAGACCCGCAGAGCCTTGGACCCTCCGTCCAGCTTGCTTGTTGGCCGTGGCCTCGGCCTTTCGGTGATTCGTCGTGAAGGATGCGTTGCGATGGTGGTGATGCAAATGCAAATGCAAATACATTTCGGCCGAGGCTTCTTGAATTCGGACCCCACTCTGCAACGACATCTCGTAGAATTCCAAATCGCGCGTGCGCACGGAGACCTCATTGTATATGTTGACAAGGATAAATCGATTGGCCCACTATGCTGTCTATCTCTCTCGATCTTGGAGGCATCATATTCACGCGCATGCTTATACGATGGTTCGGCCCCAAGCTCTCATTCAAGGCCCTCTCTGTATGCAGAAGCCGGCGACTCCGGGCGTGGCTTCGTGGGCTCACAGGGCTCATCCTCCACCCAATGCGTGGGGCTTATGTTTTAATTCAAATCATTCGCGACCACTTCACCGCTCACCTTGCGTTCTCAGCACTGAGCTCCGCCATCAGACCACCGGCATCCCTCTTCTTGGCATCCTCTTCGAGCTTTTGTTGGATGAACCTGCCCATTTCCTTGACCTTCTGCAGCGCGATGTTGTTCAAGTTGAGAAAGTCGAGGGGGTCAACTGGGGCCCCTCCGTATTTGTTGATCTGACAGATTTCGCCGTGTCGGTTCATGGTGACAATTACTTCTCCCTGACGCACCTGCTCTTCAGCAAGGTCGGCATCCACGAGGAAGATGTTGCTTTCTTCATAGTAGGAGAATGTCACGCTCAGTGGCTGATGTAGTATCGACAACGGTATCGGATCTCGCTCTCGTACGCTGAGCACCGTTGCCTTCTCTCCTTCCACCGTTACGTCTGGTCTTCGGAAGTGTTGGAGCGCGGCCATTACCGCGATGCAGGATGCGTCGATGAGGCCGCCGTCGTGGTCGATGATGTGTACGTCAGCACGCAAGGCGAAGCATTTCAGGCCTGCGATGATGCATAGCGATTCGGTGTCGAGCGCGTTGGATCGCCGGATTGCCTTTTCCAGGACTCGCGAAAGAATGACTTCCGCATCTGCAGGTCTGTGTTCTCGGTCAGAAACCCGGATGGTGCATTCAAAAAGGCCACGGAGAGCACGAACCGACCGACCTCGAAGGCTGGTGAGGCCATGGGAGAGAACTCGGTGATGATCTGAAAGATGCCATCAAACTTGCGCTCGGGTGGCGGGGCCACTACGTCTACTGATATCCTGGCGATGACTCTGGCCGACGTCAACAAGCCATTCTTTACATGTACAATGCAATGCGCACCTCGTCTTTCCAAGCTGCACATCCGCGACACCATACTCGTCTCCAAACGTCAGTTCCAGCGGGCGGAAGGCCTCAAAGTCGCGGCCATCCCGCCGGATGTTCTCCTGCAGCGCCTTCCCGATGAACTCGCGCTCATTGACCGAGATATCGGCTTCGCGAGGCATCTTTGGCGCGTCTGAAGGTCAAGCTTCCTCAATCGTAGCAGTGGTGGAGGAAAATGTGCGGGGGGTCGGTGAATCCATTCGCCGCTGGCCTTGGCGCGCGTTTTCACGATCCCAGCTCAACCCAGTTCGCCCTTCACTTGCTCCTCCACCCCATCCACGACAGCCCCACGACGTGCAAGACTCCCGAAACCCATCCGCCTACGCTTTTGCACACGCGAAAAACTCTCTGCTGCAATGACGACTGCCCATCGACCGACATTCGATCCCGCACGCGGCAAAGAAGCGGCCCGTGGTGTTGCATACCACCAACGCCTCCTTCCCGCCCACACGTTTCTCAAACACAGGCAGCCGGGACAGGGCGGAGATGCCGAAGCGACGAAGCGCGACCTTCGTGCCGAGCTCCTAGAGGCCGAAGCGCGCCACTTTGCGAAGAAGAACGGCACTTACATCGAAGAGGACTCCGCCGTCGACGCCAACTCTGCCCCGAAGCGATCGCTCGATGAAGTTTCGGCGGCAGAGGAAGGGGAAGGGGACGAGGCAGACCAGAAACGGCGGCGGATAGAGATGTTGGAGAAGTATCGCGACATAGATGCAGACGATAGTAGTGAGAGCAGTGACAGCAGCGATGACGAGTACGTTGAAAAAAAAAGCCCCTTGTGAGAGACAATGGGACTGACATATGAATAGTGACGATGAAGAAGACGAGACAGCAGCACTGATGCGCGAATTGGAGAAGATCAAGAAGGAGCGGGCTGAAGCCAAGGCCAAAGAGGTACGACACTCCCTTTTGCACATATCATCCGGACTAACGTTATACAGGAAGCGGAGCGCGCAGCCGAAGAAGAAGAACAACGTGAAATCGACGTGGCTCGCGGCAATCCCCTTCTCAACCCTCGCGACTTCGCCATGAAGCGCCGGTGGGACGACGATGTCGTGTTCAAGAACCAAGCCCGTGGTACCGATGAGAGGAACAAGAAGAAGGAATTCATCAACGACATGCTCCGCTCAGACTTCCACAAGAAGTTCATGGTAAATGCAATCCATACTGTTGCACGAGATTCCACCTGCTAATCCGTTATCAGTCTAAATATGTCCGATAGTGGCAATCCCATGTATCAACTTTATGTATCCACATTTAACGGCGTTGGGGGACATTGGATACCTGGGCAGGCGACCATTTTCGTGTATTGAGCATCAAGAGTCGGGGAGGAATATCCTAAGGCGATCTGGGGTCATTAGGAGCGTTCAGTGTGTCTGAGATACCATGAATAGAAGAGTACGTCATCTGGATACTTCACTGCCATATCCTATATCAGGGACTACTAAACGTGTGAGGAGGATAAGAAATTGGTTTCCAGTCACTAGCGCGTTTGCAGGCGCCACACAGCGTTTGAGCATTTGATTGCGCTGTTTGTTATTTCCAATACCAAACCATTCATCTTCCTCATAAACATTCGTGACCGTCTTCCACGGCAGTTCACGCTCTGATAGTAGAAGATGGAGCCTCACGGACCAGAAGAACCCCGGTTCCCCGATGCATACCACGACCTTGAGCTTCCGTCGACTGCCTCCACAGTGGACATCAAGACTTCGTACAAGCGTCTAGCCCTGATTCATCATCCGGATAAGCGGGGCGATCCTACCAAGTTTCGCAAGGTGCGACGCTTCTCTCCCACCCACCCAGCTACTTCTCATTGAAGGCAAACGCTAACGCTGCAACTCGAGTAGATCCAAGAAGCCTTTGAATTATTACGAGACGATGACAGGAAAGCCAAGTACGATCGGATCTACGAGGATACCCGCCGAAAATGGATCAAATACCGCCGAGAGGCGGACATCTTCCAGCAAGATCCCGAAGCGTGGCGACAACAGCAGACCGCCAATCGACTGGCACAGGCAGGGAGGTATGCGATGGGACAAGCTTGGGGTATGCGTCAACCTGCAGAGGAGGGAGAGCGCTATTACGATAGCTCGGATAGATGGGACTCCTTCCGCGACCTCCTACGCAAGCGAGGTGAATACAGGCGCTGGAAACAAGAAGAAGAGCAGCGTTGTGAAGCACGACGGCGGGCGACCCTGGAGCGGAGACGCATCGAGAAGGCAGAAGACGACGCCATCAAAGGCGCGATCGAGCGGGTCAGGAGCGCAGCTGTGGAACAAGAAAAGGCGCGAGACGGTATTCGCGTACACGACCTGGACACCAAGCTATCCATGGCGCGACGGTGGGTGGAGCACTTGCACAGGGAGTACGCAAAGGAACTCGCCGCTAACAACCTGCGACGCAACTGGGACAAGCCGATCGATATAGGATGGGAGAAGAAGAGGGGCAAACGTCGCTGTGGCTTTTGCAACACGTATGTGCGCGCGTACGTCTTTCGCTGTCCGAGTGGAGGCGCTGTCGCCTGTCAAGGCTGCAAGAACAGCATTGCCACATCTTCGCCTTCGAAACCTTTCAACTTCCAAGGCTTCGACCTGAAGACTAAGAAGACCGATGATGGGAAAGAGAAGGAGAGTAAGAGGAAAGACGTCGACTTGGACGAAAAGTTGGGCATGGGAGAGGAGGTGCCGGGAAAATTCCCTTTGGGGGATGTTGATGACGAGGAAGCTGAACAAAAGGAGGTTGAGCGAAAGAAGGATGCAGAAGACGAGGCAGCACGGAAGAAGGAAGATTGAAGCCGAAGCCGACGCCAAAGCCCAAACCCAAGCCCTTCAAGCATCGCGCTTCGCTTGTATAAAAGGTGAGTGAGATTGTAGACTTGAGCCCAGCATTGGAGACAGAACGGCCCAGTGGGGCAGGAACGATGTAAGAGTCTTGAGCGGAACCATGAGGCGCACTTCAAGGTCAAGCTGCTGGATAAGAGATGTTGTGTTCGGATGTTACGATGATCCACTTTCGGCAATGGTGTTTAGATGAAGTTGGAGTTAATGCATGATGAATGATGGGAGGGCTTACATCACAAAAAATGCACATGGCTATAAACCCTTTCTCGTCGTTTGCTCGCGTTTGAAAATCAACGCGGGGAAAGTATGGGGTCAAGGTATGCCAAGTGAACGCTTGCGTTGCGTCACTAAGGGACCTTATCGGGATCGGCGAGATGGTAGCTGGTCCAAGTTAGTCGTTCAGCCATCCTCTGCTCCACGAAGATCGATTTAACGTTCAACAATAAACGTTGTAATAAAATGTCCTCCCATTACAATCTCTCCTTGTGTCGCAAGTACCATTCCCGCTTTCCCCCAATCCTCCTCTCAGCTCGAATCAATCTCCCGCGCCGCATACTCGAGGAACTGAAGGATACATACTTTCAAGAGAGCGATAAGCGTTACCACTTGGGTATAGTACCCAGGTTCTCGACCGGAAAATAGCTGATTGGAGATGGCCCAAGGCCTACTGAAGCCTCGGGAGAAGGATCGGCGTGTGAGCTTAACCGTCCCAAGCCCTGTGACGACATTGGGCTTGAGCTTCATCATCTGCTTGGCCTCTCTATCTACCACCACTCAGCAAACACCATCTCCCTCCCTCGAAAGATGTATATAATCTCCTATCCACCCAAAACGCTACTCACCTTTTCTCCATCCACGAACTACTTTGGGTCCTCGAGACCGACGCCGTGGAGGACGAATTGCACTTGATTGTTCATACATATATATATATATATATATATATATTCAAAGATGGCAGGCTACGGAAACCGCAACGCGCCCGACATCGTCGCCGAATCCCTCGCACATGAACACGGCAACACGCGTTTCGGCCGCGAGGACTCTCACGCTTATACCGGCGGCCACAACACATATGGCTCCGGGGCTACGGGCGGTGCTGGCTTCGGCAACAAGAGCGCGCCCGATCCCGAACCCGGTGCGGGTGGCAGCTCCGATGGCAGCGACATGAGATTCGGGAGCCATCATGAGACGGGACCGTACAAGGGGCATAATAAAACTAGGCACGGGAGTGGGACGGTTGGGGGCGCGGGGTGGGGGAACAAGACGGGAAGTTTTGGGGAGAGTCATGGTGAGTTTTCTTTTTTTTAATCCTGATGTGTGAGGGCGAGAGGGCTTGTGGGCAAGGTGCGAACGAAGGGTCGGGATGGTGTTGTAGATGCGGATGTTGATGGAGGCTAATCTGTCGTTGGTTTGTAGATTCCACGCTGGGGAAGATTATGGAGAAGGCGGGACATGCGATGCGTAACGAGAATCTTGTGGCCAAGGGAAGGGAGAGGAGGAAGAGTTCTGGGTTTGAGGGGGTGGAGAAATGAAGGATGGATGGTAGGGGCGTCTTCACTCGAGTGTGCTTTGGAGGCTCGTGGGAAATTTGGGGTGGAGACTGGCTGTTTCTCTCTACCATCACAGCATAACATAATAATAGATGACGACCAAAGCATAGAAGATTCATGAGACGCATAATCCGCTACAGTTCCAGCGTGACACTCTCCTCCACCTCCGTCGGTCTCCCCAACCTCACAACCCCCCTCCGGCTCTTCAGATCCATGACAACGTTGAACAGCGTCGCACTCCCACTCTCCACCGTCTCAACCCGACAAATGGCACAAGGAAGATTCTGCTCATCTTCGAACAAGCCGCTCACATCCTCCCAACTCGGTTCCTCCCCCAACCCATCCGTATTCGCACTCATGGTAGCAACCCTTGCAGGCGAATCCTTCAACCACACCGTATCCATCTCTCCCTCGTGCTCCTCGAGCAAATGATTCGCATGTACAATCCTCCCCCTGGCATCCCGCTCACACCGCGCAAATGTCGACTTGGTAAACTCCAGTCCCACGGCGGTGTTCGGGTCTGCGATCAGGATGTGTGCCGAAGCGGCCATGCCGTGGCGTTGCAGGTTCCGAACCGCTTCTTCGGCGCTGCTGCTCTCGAGAGCCGTGCGCAGACCGAAGTGGACGGGCATGCGGTCGGGGTCCACGCCGTGGACTTTTATGGCGTTGAGCAGGGTGCCGACGCCTAGGCTGTTGAAGCCTATTTTCCCGATGATGCCGGCCTCTGTGATTTGGAGGATGGTGGGTTTGGAGGGTTGGGTGATTTTGGTGATGATCAGGTTGGGCTTTTGGACTGTCATCCACTGTTTCGTCTTCCCGTCAGCGAAGGAGGGAACATGGAGAAGATGATGGACGTATGTACATCCCAATTCTGCGCCAACCAAGCCCTCTTCTCCGTCCCCCAAGCCAGCGCCGTGCACCCATCGCTGAACAGCCCAAAGTTGATCTCGGTCCTCACATTGATGGCCACGATATCCAGCAGCCCTTTCCCCGAACCATCGGCTATCCCACACATCTCCTCATGGTACGCCGGCCACTTTTCCTTCGCGGTGCGCTCGAATTTCTCCGCGTTGGAGAGCACCTGCGGCCACGATTGCTTGCAGTTCTTCGCGAAGAGGGACGCGTAGAAGGCGATGCAGCGTGCGATTTCGATCTTGGCGGCGGTGCCGTGTTGGCGGCCGATCTGAGGGGTTGGGTGGGTGGGTTAGAACTGGTAGATGCTGATATAGATGCATGGTTTGAAGGATGATGTTGAGATGGACGCGACACACCTCATATGGCGTTCCTTCACATTCAACGAGCAGCATTTTCGACCAAGCAAGCCAACTTCAAAAGCAATAAGAGATGATGATAAAAAAGACTCCATCGACCACCCAAAGCTCTTCCCCCCACAATCAAATGTCCCCTTGTAATCCACCTCTCGCCAACCGCCCATCTCCACGCCCATGACCCCTCACCCCTCCCTCGTCAGCGCGCACCTCCGGCCGAGAAGAATTTACCCAGCTGCATCCAATCTCCACTTTGGCCTGCCCCGCGCTTCCCGCCCGCTTTGCCGTTGCCGTGTTCCAGGGGTTCCCACCAAACTCCTATCCTTGCTTGCCCCCGACCGGCGTTCAGACTTGCGTTTTAATATGTGCCGACATCGGGTATATGCATGTGTGAGCTTGGAGTGATTGTCCATCCCCCATCTCAGCTTGTTGCAGGCATTATCAAGGCTTGTCATGAGAGGGGAGGAGACTATGGGTGCTTGCTTGGTATAGCGCTTGGGAACGGGTTTACGCGCAACAAGTGGGACGTTTGAAGGATCTGGGAGCTTCGAGAAGATAAGTCCGCGAGGGCTGCCCTTTTCTTGCGTTGGTCGTCATCCGCATTTGTTTGACTCCTTCACAATTGCTCGTCTCGGTTGAACTCCCCCATCTTCCACAATGCCCAAGCGTGTCCTCTGCAGCTACGGTATAGACATCGACGCCGTATCAGGCTGGTAAAAGCCCTCCCTTCTCACACATGCACCCACCCACCCACATGATAAAACAAACAACCAACAACTTCGTCACAGGATAAACACACGTACCGGCGCCCCCGCGAACCCCACCGACATATCCCGCGGCGTCTTCGGCGCCACAGTCGGCGTCGACCGCCTCCTGACTCTGTGGGATAAGTATTCGATAAAAGCGACGTGGTTCACACCCGCACACACGGCCGAATCCTTCCCCTCTCAGATCGGCAAGATCATCCAAAAAGGCCACGAAGTGGGCCTGCACGGCTACACGCATGAATTCGTGAGCACCTTGAGCGAGCAGCAGCAACGTGATGTGTTGGAGAAGAGCATCAAGGTGCTGGAGGGCATCGCGGGGAAAAGGCCGAGGGGTTGGACAGCCCCGGCTTGGAGTACGTCGAAGGAGACGGTGAAGCTGCTGGAGGAATTTGGCATCGAGTATGATCATTCGTTCATGCATCATGATTCGCAGCCGTATTGGGTGCCGGACCCGGCGCAATCTACCCATGTGGAAACCGATGTGTCGAAACCTGCCGAACACTGGATGTCGCCCCTTTCGACACTGAAGGCGAGTTCCGTGGTTGAGATCCCCGCGTAAGCTTCCTCGCTTTCGTCGTCCCTGTTCACTTCCTTGCTGACGACCGACCCAGCAACTGGCACCTGGACGACTGGCCCCCCTTCCAGCTCTCCCTCAGCCAACCGTCTACCCATGGCTACGTCGACACCCACGTAATCGAGCGGCTCTGGAAAGAGCAATTCGAGTATCACTACCGCGAGTGTCCCGACAACGGCAGCTTCGTCTTCCCCATTTCAATCCATCCGCAGGTTAGCGGAAAGCCGCAGGTTCTGCTGATGCATGAAAGGCTTATCGAATGGATTAACGGGCATGAGGGTGTGGAGTGGGTGACCATGGAGCAGATTTGTGACGAGTTCAAGGGTGGCAAGTTGGGGGGAGTCAGTGTTGAGGGTGGTGCCGATTTTTAAGTAACTGGAACAGGAATGCCGTCTACATTAGAGCTGTGCTGTATGCTGCCAAATTCTATATTTTACCCGCAATGCCTGAACCAAACTCTGCTTCTTGGATAGAAATGCACTCATGCAACGAGTGTCAAAGATAGCTTGCGGGTCTGTTGGATGCGAAAGAAACAGAGGGCCGAAACATGTCGAAATAAAAGCTCTGGGCAGGCCGATAACTGCGAACTGCAGGGCGGGTGCGTAATAGAAACGTATCGAGGCACACGGGATGTGTGATGTTGGAATCAGGTTGGGTGGCGGTTGTTGCAGCGGTAATCGGGCATTCGACCCAAGGAACGGAGGCTATTCGAAAGGTTGGAATAGGATGAGGCACTTTTCTAAGCTTGAGGTAGAGATTGAGGCTGAGACTGGGCCAGTCGAATCTGAGAAGGGAATTAACATTTGCCGTAGTTGGGAAGCCGAAGCCGTAGTGTGCCCCAGGCGTACTCATAGTCTTACGTCGTAATGTGTCAATGTACCCTGCCACTCGGGGCGGACTTTGGAGATCATGTGCTGCATTGTTTCGGAAAGAGAGGCAGAGAGGTCTTGAGAACTACCCCATTTCCAGGAAGAGAGTTCGAGCACGACGAGGGCGTTGGAATAGAGTTGTATGAGATTCTCGGGCAGGACGTGCGGCATGTTTTGGATCAAGATGGTCCCTGCTCGATACACCCAGTGCGGGGTCAGGAAGTTGTGTATGCCGCCGCTGCTGACGACGGTTTCGAGAACATACCAGGCGCTTCCCCACTTCGGGTTGAGCACCAGATGGGTCTGATGGAGTGTCATGCGAAGGGCGGGTAGCAGAACGCTGTGGGTGTCGAGGGGTGGAAGATATGTCTTGACAGCCTCTTTACCAACCGCATCGCTTTTCCGATATCGATGCTGCAGACGGTAAAGAGAGCATACATAATCGGCGGGCCGCTCTGGGTTGAAAGAAAGTTCGCCGTCCTGTGATGCGTGTCAGTGTTGTTTGTAGAGAGCAACCATGCGGCGAAAGCTTACCGGCTCAGGAAACGTGGCAGGCCGATCCAGGGTGGACGCGAGTTCGTTCTCGATGCTGAAGATTGTCGAGTGCATGTTGCGAAGCATTTCGACCTCGCTCGAACCCAGTTCCTGCGACTCAATCTGGCTCTCCAGCGTTAGTGCAAGTCTGGTAGCGAGAGCCACTTGCTGGCCAATATTGCCAGACTTGGGGTCGAACAGACTGTTGATGGCAAGCAGCAATACGGCTCGGAGGGTGTCGATGGTGGACTCGGCCGTCGAAGCTTCGAGGTGCTCCATGGCTGCATCCAGATATCGGGTTGCAATACCGCGGTACTTGACGTAGTTGCCCGAGTGATACGAGAGCTTGCCCGAGGGGTTCCACTGATGGTTTGGGTGGCGTCTGCGGGTGGTGCCCGGCATGATGTGGCAGGCAATGGAGTAGACCATGTTCAGGTTGAAGAGCTCGGCGGGTGTCATGTCGGATGACAGTTCCAAGAAGAGAAAGCGAGCCGACGTGTCCAAGATGGGGTACAGCGGTTGGACGGTTTCGAGGTAGACGTCGACCAGCTCGTGCTCCTTGGCTCGCGACTGCTTCCAGCTCAGATGGAAGTCGTCGTCCTCTTCGGACGGGCTCTGCACGTGCGCAGGCTGCATGCGGGGCGAGGTGATCAAACACGAGTCTGCGCCCAGGTAGCGATAGCTGTCGGCGGCACGGGCGAAGTGATGCTCGTATTGCTGATGGGCATCTGGCGCGGTCGATGCGATGGACTCGGTCTTTACCGAGGCCACCGCCGCGGCGTCCTGGGGCACCTCTCCCGAGGCGGCCGCCGGGGGGGAGGGATCATTGCGGGCGGAGATGGTGCGCACGTGATCGACCAGCTCCGCGATGTAACTGCCTACGTCAGTGGCATGCCGGGCGAGCAACGGCAAGGGGGCGCACCTTCTGGACAAGTATTTGTCGCGGCCATGGTCGTGGTAGATGCACTCGACGCCGGCTTTGGTGCATTGCCTGTCGGTCGCGGTGAGCGGGTGCTGGCGTGGGACATGTCGAGATGCATCGCATCGATTTACCTGCACTTGGGGAGGAGAGTGTCGCAGCCACGCCGGCAGTCTCGACAGCGCTTGCAGGCGGGCAGGCTCTGGATGAGGCTCTCAAGCTCCATGGCATGGGCGTCGGCACTGGAGGAAGCGGACGACATGCCTCGCCATTGTGCGCGCAGCACGGGAGCGGCAACCTGCAACTGCAGCTGCAACGGCAACGGGATCTGGATCTGAATCTGGATCTGGATCTGGGGTTGAGTTGAGTTGAGACGGAGACGGAGAACGAGGCTGGACGGAAACAAGGCCCCTTCACGGTTGAGTCAGGACAAGAGGCGACGAGGAACCGCGCATTATTGTCCAGTGGCGGGCGAGACGAGGGAGGGAGGGGGGGTGGAGTGCGAGTGGAGTGGGAGTGGGAGTGGGAGTACGAGTCGGAGTGCAAGTGGAGCGTGGGAGAGGGGCCTCTCCAGAGACTCTGCCAGTGTTATCTAGCCAGCGACCACTTGCACGGGCCGCCGTCCGGGCGTGGCACCGCCGTGGATGCACTCATCGTCATTCAACCATCCATCCATCCCATCCCATCCCATCCTGTCTATCCCCAAAAGAACCCCCCCAAAACCCCAAAACCAAAAATCAGAAAAAAAACCCTCGTCGACCTTGGCCTCGCCAACGTCCACCATGCTCGTCTGATTGAAGGCGAAGCATGCAGAACCGGATGAAGGTGCGACGGCGGGTGCTTGCTTGTGCTCGCTGTCGCAAAAGAAAGCTCTCGGTGCCGCTCCCAAGCACGCCTTCGCCGTCGGTCCCGGCAAACCGCTAATGCGACGGCAGTGCGATGGAAAAGTCCCCAGCTGCACGCGGTGTACCGATGCGGGCGTCTCCTGCGTGGGCTTCGACTCGTCCACCCAGCGGGAGGCCCCCCGTAGCATCGCCGACTATTTGGAAAGACTGATTGCCAACCTCGAGGATCCCAGGAGCCCGACCTCACTGCCCCGCCAGGCCCGTCCGAGCCTGGTGTTTCCCTCGCCCGCTGCCTCTCACGACTCGGAAGCGGTCTCGGCGCCTTCCCCGGCCGAGAAGAGCACCTACGCCGATGGCCTCGTCAACCGCGCCATGGAGGACATCACCCCTTCCTTCCTCGGCGTTTCCAAGGCGAGGCCGATTCTGAGTTGCGTGGTCAGAGGCACCCAGCTCCCGTCCCGCAAGGGTCCCGTGGGGTCCACCGACCTGGACGAAAACCACCCCAGGTCCATCATGAATCCGCAACACTCGGCCAACACCTTGGATGCCATCGACCACAAGACCGCCAGCGGCCTCTTCCACACCTACCTGGACCGTGTCATCACCCAGTACCCCATCTATCACCGAAACGACGTCACGGCCGCATTCAATTCCATTTACTACCCTGCATCCAATCCGGGGCAAGATTCGGCCCGTCACCGCTACATCGTCAGCATCATCATGGCCATTTCCCTCTCGACCGCTGCCCGGACCAAGCAGGAACAGGCCAACGCATTGGCCTACACGCTTGTGCACCAGGCCATGCAACATATCCCCGAGGTTGCGACGAATGACATCAGCGGACTGCAGGCCATCCTCCTGCTCACCCAGTACATCTTTCTCAATCCGAGCATGGCAGATGTCTGGCTTCTGACCGGTCTGATCAGCCAGGCCGTCATCGATCTCGGACTCCACCAGGAATTGCCCAACGACGCCCGCATATCAGCCTACGAGCGCGACATGAGGCGCCGATTGTTCTGGTGCGCATGGGAGATGGAGGTCGGTGTGTGCAGCATCTTTTCACGGCCCGTCAGTCTGCCAATCCGCCGCATCGATGTTGCCTTTCCGGTCGAGGTGGACGACGTGTCCATCACGAAGAACGGAATCGACCTCACGGGGCGCGCATCCAAGTTCACCTCACGCCGGATATGCCTATTTCGCCGTATTGAGGCCGAAATATTTGCGGTTATGCGCCACGGGGAACCGGTACCGAAAGAGTATAGCTCCATGGAACACTGGATGAAGCGGTGTGAAACCGCCATTCTCGAATGGCAAAACGAAATTCGTGCAGCTGCACACGCTAACGAGGATCCAACCATTGACGAACGATGGAAAGAAATGTGTCTCTACTCCGACATTGCCGTTCCCTATGTATTTGTAGCCCTCTACCGACCAACCCCGGCCAACCCCACGCCTACCACCGCCCAACTGACCACGGTTTTCGCCAATGCGGTGAAGGTGGCGGAAGGGTATTGGAAACAGGCCAACACCGATTTTGGAATGATCAAATACGTGTTCCATCCTTGCCACCATGTCTTCAACTGCGCAGACATCTTCCTGCGGATATTGCAACGTTGCAAGCAAGAGATATCCGAGAGATACACATGGGTCCAGATTGAAGAAATGACGTCCTGTTTCTCCACATGCTTTCTGGCCATTGCCGAGCGGTGGACGGTCGCAAGACGCTGTCTGGAGGAATACCAGCGCGAACTGGCCGGCATCAAGAAGGAATATTTGGACTTTCTGGCCCAGAAAGCAAGCCTTGTGCCCCAGATGCCGACCACGCCGTTGGATGATGGCATCAGAGCCCTTTACAGCTATCCCGCACCCTCTCCAGACGACGAAGCTTTGAACTTCTGGAACGTCTTCACCACGACGGCAGACACCCTGGAAGCACTTCCCGCCATGGCATGTAATCCTCCTAATGATTGGAGTGAGGAGTTTGGTTTGAATCTGGTGGCCATACCGGAGAGGGACCAAAACATGCCGGGGAGGGACCAAAATTTTGTTACGCCGACGCAGATATGAATTGCAAATCGGAGTCGGCGTTTTATCCAGCATTTTCTTTCCGAGGACTGGCGTCGCTGAATACCTGGAAGGTACTTCTTTTCGGCTCTGCAAGGGTTACGATGGGAGGCTTTATGAATCTTGGCGTTGGTACACGTGCGACTACATTTCAACCCTCTATTCTTCTAGTTTCTGTTTAATGGTCTATCCTATACCTCGACGTCCTTGGCCCCGATTTCACCATGCACCGCCTATACCCGGTCACTCCCCTACCGGGACTAGAGAGCGGCCCGCATCCCCAAGCGATACGAATGGAAGCTCGTCACAATTTGATTGGTAGACCCTCTGCCATTAAATTGCTTGTTCCCGGGAGTCTGGGACGGCAGGAGAACCCGCATTTGAACCAGTACGGGATTTGTAATCTACCCGGTATTTGCATTATCGAGAGTTCCGAGGAATGGCCGTAAAAAACGCTGCAGCGGGCTCCCCATCTCGTGGTTGGTCGAGATGGAAGTCGGAATCGCTAACCCTTGAATACCACGAGACACGACTGTACCATAGTATGCGGAAACCTTGCGACCAGTTTTGGGACAGAGACGAGTGGCGTGAGTACGGTTTGAATAACCCGCGCCTACAGCGATTTGCATGACTATACGTGGGCATGATCTTCATACAGGGAGATGATCCGCGGAGGGGAAAGCCGGGGTGGTCAGCTATCGCTTGGTACCTATACCTACCTCGACGACATGGCAGCCAAAAAGTGAAAAAAAAAATATACAAACCGTCTGCTTGAAGAACAAGGTACTGGCCATTCCGTTCCGGCGGCCGTTACATCATTTCATCACTCCCTCATCGAGAAACGATCATCACAAGAGACATAATAGTAGTACTCTGATGGATGATTACCTGCATTGTGGAGGACTCGAAGCTTCATTCGGCGTTGGTCTCGGCGCGTTTCAGTAAGGATTACAGTTACACTACCGCTAGATACACTGATAACATATTGGATGACAACGCACACCTATTTGACAAGATGTTGGACAGCAGTAAAAGAAGATTGCCTCATGTTCACATCTCGAAATCTATCAGCAAGAAATGGATAATCTACATTCCGCAATTCTTGAACTCCCCAAGCACAGAGTAGCAATCACCCTTATTTCCGTATAGCATAGTACTGACGCGCGAATACGTACAGACATTGCCTCCCAATGTTTGGAATCTACCTCTGAGAATGTTGCTGGAATCCACACCAAGATGTACGCAACGAGTCAACATGGCCAAATTCCAAAACAGCATAAGACGTCGTCGTTTGGGTACCCACTATAGAACCGTGAATGGGTTTAGCGTCCACTCAGGTTTTTGCACAGCTGAATAGGAACCATATTCCACTAATAATAAAGACCAAGAAGAAATGAAGTCAGATAATAGACGACACAATCACAACTCATCCTTCGCATCCGCCGTCTTCTCCTTGATCTGGAACGCGTCAATACTGAATTGCACCTCGTTCTTCCCCGTTTTCGTGTGGCTGACTCTTCCCAACACAACACCATCCTTGGCCGTCGTCGAGTAGTTCTCCAAATCCTCAAACACACCTTCGCATTCACCCAGCGCGGATTTGCTCTCGGCTACGGGCTCCTCGACCCAGAGTGGCGCGATGGGGTAGATGGCCCCCGGTGCGAAGAACACGACGTCGTCTTGAACCGAGTAGTGGCGTTGTGTGGGATTTTTAACTAGCCTGTGAAAAGTCAGTATGGGAAGGAGAGGGGAGGAGAGAGAGGGGAGGAGATGAAGGGGAGGAGGAGGGGGGAGGGGAGGAGGCATACCATTCCCGCACCGCAAAAGGCAATTCCTCGTAATCCATCTTCAACAGGGCTCGTCCATCACCGTGCACATCTTCGCCATTCCATGACCCGGGGTAATGCTGCTTGTGATAGAACACTTTCAACTCGGGCGCCCAGGTTTTGAGCGCTGGGTACATTTCTCCCAGGTTGTAGCTCTGGGCCTTGTATGACGAGGAGGACTGGCATTTCTTGGTGTAGGACGACGTGATGTCCGAGTCTTTCCATTGTGCGTTCCAGAGTTGGCCGACGGGCGTGGGCTCTTCTGGCACGTCGGATGCACTCGATGACGATACCGCAGAGGAAGAGGAGGATTCGGCGTCTGCTGCGAAGGCGGTGGCTGCGAGGAGGGGGATGAGGGGTAGGAAGCGCATTGTGAAGTCTAGGACCTTGGTAGGCCTGATGATTCGAAGCTTGTGAGATGCTGGGGCTCGGTCGAGGTAAGTAGTAGACAAGTTAATAGCAATGGGTGTGCGTCCAAATGCTTGAGAACTGTCGGTGAGAATAGGGAGCAGTAGTAGCAGTAGAGCTTTATTTTAAAGCCACGTCCACGCAAGGACGATAGCTTCTATATACCCCGAGCTCCCTAAACCCTTAGCTCGTCGGTCTTTCATGCCTCTCTGTCCTCTTTTCTCGAAGCTTGCCTGCTCTGGCAATTTGAGACGCTTCCGCGATGTTTTTCCGTCTTCCACATTAACTACCGGGGTCGCGGCGCGTCAAGCAACGCGAAGTAAATTAATAGGACACGGTATCGTGGTTTCTGAATCATGTGAAGCTGCAGAGGACATCTGGCTCGAAGATGTATTTGGCGAATGCATACACTATAGTACAGTCCCCCCCCCGGCTGAAGTATGTAGCGTCGAATCCTAGCCAATCCGATCTTTAGGAAAAATCACTTAGAGAGCCGTAAGTGAGGTAATATACTATATTTTGGCCCTATCACGATCCGCTGCAATGGTAAAGCAGGGTTTCCAGCCAATAAGCAGGCGAAAGTAAGGATAATTCGACGCTACACACTTGAGCCGGGGGGACTGTACATATTCGCTCATGCGTTCCACACGTGTCACGTGTAAAACACATGAGCTATTCGAACAGCCGACCGCGCCTGACATGGAAGAGTGAGGGTCAAAGATGATGGTACTCTTACTTCAAAATAAGAAAGAAACAAGGTCCACGTCCTTGAATTCGGGCGGATTGTATTCCCTTCCCTTTCCAACGTGGCCGGTGGATTATAGCCGGAACCCGAGTCGAGCCAATCGGATGTTCCGCAAAGAACTCGTGCATGACCCTGGATCACTTCTCGTCATAGCTGGGTGATTGTATGCAGAGCTACCGAAAACTCCCGATATCAAGAACATGACCGCATGTGGAGAAGAGGTTTGTAGGAAAAAAACTAGCGATGGTGATGGTTGTCGGATGAAGGAAATCCATTTCGTTTCCTCATTAGAGTTCCATCATCACTGCAACTCGTCTAGGCTGCCCGTTGAAGTGGTATCCTATCTGACCATACCGTACTCCAACCTCCACCCGTTTGGAATAGGAACCCTGGCCAGTTCTTCCCAATTGAATCACCATGATCGAAACCCGTTTCCTTGTGGCAGAGACTGGAATCACACTACCGATGTCTCAGCAAGTCGGAGTCGGCTAGCGAGCTTGATTCTTCGGAGCTGTAGTAGGAGCGCCCTCAGCCGTGGTGTAGCACTTCGTCATACCACCGTCGACCACAAAGTCGGTGCCATTGACGAAGCTGCTCTCATCGCTAGCGAGGAAAAGAACGGCCTTGGCTTGCTCAATGGCCTCGCCGAAACGTCCGGTTGGGAAGTGGATTTCGCGGCGGTGGCGCTTGGCCGCATCGTCTCCGAGCCAGTCTTGAAGGAGAGGGGTGCTGTACTCGTCAGGTTTGCTTTCCATCAAGAGAAAGGTGACATGTACTTGAGTGGCGCCGGGCACAGCGAATTGAATCGATATCCGTCCCTGGCATGCACCATGGCCAACTCCCTCGTCAAGGCCAAGACGGCGCCCTTACTCGCCGTGTACGCAAGCTGTGGCGTCGCGCTCCCGACCAAGGCCACCACACTTGCCGTGTTGATCACACTGGCACTCTTCTTGCCATGTTTTCGGAAGCTCAGTACGGCATGCTTGCTTCCAAACCAAACGCCCTTGACATTGATAGCCTGGGTCAAGTCCCAGATCTTCTCAGGCGTGTCGACAGCGTCGGCATCGTCGGCGTGCATGATGCCTGCGTTGTTGAAGATGACGTCTACACCGCCCCAGGGGTCGAGGTGCTCGACCATGGCTTGCACGTCGGCTTCCTTTGAGACATCGGTGATCTTGGTGTCCACCTTTTTGGCATCGGGGACTATCTCCTTCAACTTGGCGACGGCTCTCTCGAGAGCGGGGCCGGAGATGTCGGAGAGTAAGACGTTGGCGCCTTCTTGGGCGAAGAGGATGGATGTCTCCAGACCGATGCCGCTGGACAGGTGTTAGATTGACAATGGCTACCCTCAATCAACAGAGTATGGAAGGATGATCGAATGTGAATACACGTGACAGGACTTGGCAAGGCGTTGTCAAACGTTTGACACATGACTGCAAGAGTGAGGGGGAGTGCCTACCCAGCAGCTCCAGTAACGATGGCATTCTTGCCCTCCAGACGACCCATGTTGAATCTCTCGGTTCTCGCTGTTCAGATGAAGCTGCGTCCAGGTCCTAGCGTCATATCAGCGGCCGTTCCGAATTCGAGGCAAGCTTTCACAGAAGTGGATAGCCACGACTGCTATTGACTGCGCGAAGTGTCGTGAGACCAGGGAAATCAACCAACGTCCAGAGGCAAAGAAGAGTGAACGCACCTGCTCTTGCTGGCTGTATAGAAAGCGGCCGAGGTGTTTAGGGTTGCTGAAGCCGGTGTACAAGTCTTTGGGGAGTCATTCGGAAAGTACGGGTACAGGCGGTGGTATCCAAAGGCCCGAAATCGGCCTGAAATCGGACTGGCATTGATATCGTTAGATAAGGAGCTTGCGCGCGGCGGCCAGTCACCGCCACAGCGCCATAGTTGCCCGTGACCATGATTCCCCTTCACACCGTGCCACTCGCTACGCGGGCTTCATGTGTTCCGCAACCTCGAATCGAGTCGACGCCTCCTTTATGGGAGAGGGGAGGGGTGCGGGGTCTGTTGATGGTGACGTATCTTGTTGACATCCCAGAGCGTACCGGCATCAACAATACACGCACAGTTGCTCCACAGCTCCACATCTCCACGGCTCCTCGGCGGAATTGTGGAGGAGAGCAAGAATGGGAGCAAGAACAAGAACAAGGAGATGTTGAGCCGTGTACTATGCGCACACTGCTGCCACGGCAAAGCGAGCCCCTCGAGGCGTTATCGGCCTGCCCCTCATTGGCCCGAGCTCCCTCCCTATCCGACCAGCCACGATACCATCAGCTATCAGTTCCCGTCCGTCATCAGCCCAATCCTGCTTTTACGGCTCCTTCACGACTTCTTCACTTCCCCTCCTTCCCCGCGATCCGTTGCTTTCCTCCCCGCCCCATACCGCACGCTCGCACGCCCTCCCGCCGTGCCAATGTCCGCCCCCTCCCCCTCCAAGCTCACCGCCGAGCAGCTCCCTTCCCTCCTCGAGCATGACACGGCTGTAAAAGTGGCTGGTCTGGACGTCGACGGCATCCTGCGCGGCAAACTGATGGCCAAATCCAAATTCCTCTCCATCGCCAACGCCGGCTTCGGTTTCTGCAGTGTAATTTTTGGCTGGGACATGCACGACCAGACCTATTTCCGCGAACTCGCCATCTCCAACAAAGAAAACGGGTACCGCGATTTGATCGCCATTCCGGACCTGACTTCCTTCAGGAGGATACCGTGGGAGAACGACGTGCCCTTCTTCCTGATCAGCTTCCATGACCCGGACACCATGGAGACGCTGAGTGCGTGTCCGAGGGGCATTTTGAAGAGGCAGGTGGACAAGTTGAGGGAGAAGGGCTACGGAGCCATGGCTGGAGGTGTGTCTTGAGCGAGAGTAGCAGAGCAGCGACTGCGTGGTGCGTGGTGCGCGGTGCGTGGTGTGTGAAGGCTAATTCCGAGGTTCGGTGTAGCCGAGTACGAGTTCTATCAATTCCGTGCCCCTCAGACGCACGACGGCCTCGAACGCAACTCCTCCTCCACCGCTTCCTTCCTCCGCAACAACCCCGTCGATTCGCTCCCGTCGCTCACCGAAGGCATGTTCGGATACAGCATTACGCGACCGGTGCACAACCAAGACTACTACTACGGCATCTTTGACGCGTGTACCAAGTTCAACTGCGGGATTGAGGGATGGCATACCGAGTCCGGCCCAGGCGTCTTTGAAGCGGTACGTTCTTTCCATGCCATACCAGTCCAACCTTCTTCGAGATTCCGTGTGGCTGACGCTGGTTGTGTGAAAATAGGCCCTCGAATTCGGCGACATCCAATCCATGGCCGACAAAGCCTCTCTGTTCAAGCTGGTGGTGAAATCCCTCGCCTCGAAACACGGTATAACACCATGCTTCATGGCGAAACCGCGCGCCAACTTGCCCGGCAACAGCGGGCACATGCACATCTCCCTCGTCTCCTCATCCTCCAACGCAAACCTCTTCGCCCGCGAATCGGAAGATCCCTCGCCTCCATACCCCGACCTACGCTTCCTCTCCGATCTCGGTCGTCACTTTCTTGCAGGCCTGCTCGACGGTCTTCCCGATATCATGCCTATACTCGCCCCGAATGTGAACAGCTACAAGAGGTTGGTGGAGAACTTTTGGGCGCCTGTGACGGTGAGCTGGGGCCTCGAACACCGCGCCGCCAGCATCCGACTCATCTCCCCGCCCACCTCATCCGCAAAAGCGACGCGCTTCGAAGTCCGCGTCCCAGGCGCAGATACAAACCCACACTTTGTGCTCGCCGCAATCCTGGCTCTCGGCTGGCGCGGCATAGAAAAGAAGATGGAGATCCCCATACCGCCGCTCGGCAAAGGCGAAGACGTCGGCGGAGCTGGCGATCAAGGTGTGAGGTTGGCGAAGAGCTTGAAGGAAGCGACCGAGACGTTTATGCGCAAAGGGAGTGTCGCGAGGGAGGTGTTTGGGGATGAGTTTGTCGACCATTTTGGCGGGTCGAGGCAGCATGAGATACGGTTGTGGGATGAAGCGGTCACGGACTGGGAAGTCAAGCGGTATATTGAGACGGTGTAGGCGGCTCCCTTCTTCCATTCTGGTACGGTGCGGCTCGGCTTGACTTTGGCTTTGGCTTCTTTGATATCCCTTGGATGTACGGTGGATTATGGACTCTCCGACTGCATTTACTACAAGTCAGTCATTTTCTCCTACCTCTGGAGTCCCTTGCTCAAAGTCCACCGTCGAAAGCTCCACCTCACACGCCTGGGAAGGCCGTTTGATCTATGCTTTCTTCTTCTCCTTCTTCTCCTCGATGCCCAACATTCCCTTGATCCCCCTGATCTTTCCCCTCAGATTCCCATACCCGATCCACACAATCCCCACCGCCATCTCGCACGCCCTCTTACCTGCTCCCTTTCCCCTCAGCGGCAGATCCATTGGCGGCGGTATACTCGTCTTCATGAGACTCGGCCACCGATCCCTGGTGATGCTCTTCTGATTGCACAAGCTCCTCAATCCTTCCTTGCCCGCAAATCTTCCGTACCCGCTCCCCTTGACTCCGCCAAAGGGCAGTTGCACCATGTATGTGACGGCGAAATCGTTCACGGCGATCATGCCGGCTTTTACTTCCTTCACCACACGCTCGAGATCGGCTTTCGAGGACCCGTAGACGGAGGCGCCGAGGGCGTAGGGGGTGCTGTTTGCGATTGCGATGGCCTCGTCAACATGGTTGGCGCGCATCAGGAGGAACACGGGAGCGAAGAGCTCGGTCTGGGCGATGCGCATCGAGGGAGTCACGTCGACTATGAAGGTGGGGGCGAAATAATGACCCTTGGGGTATCTGGGGTGGATGTACCGTTTTCCGCCTGTGGGGAGTCAGCAAAGCAGGCCCATCGCTCCGCGTAACGGCAAGAAGGCGGGTGGTACTCCAGGGTCACGTACCGCAGACAAGTCGTGCACCGTTGCTCACAGCCTCTTCGATCAATTTCTCGAGATTGGAGAAATTGGCGTCGGATACACATGCGCCAATGTCGATGGGCTCGTCGTCGGGAGAGGCGTTCAAGATGGAGCCTGGGCGCAAGGCTTTGATGAGAGGTGAAAGGTGCTCGATAAACCTGCGGTAAGTGTTCGGCAGAGCGATAACACGCTCGATACCGATGCAGTTTTGACCCGCCGACTGGAAAACACCGCGCATGAGGATGCTGGATACGCGCTTGAACTCGCTGTTCGAAAGATCGTCCAGCACAATGGCCGGGTCCTTTCCACCAAGCTCCACACAAACAGGCGTCAGTGCCTTTGCCGCGGAAGCAGCCACATGGTGAGCAACCGGCCGCGATCCGATGAATGTTATATGCGAGATTCCGGGGTGGGAAGTCAACCGTTCGGCAACACTGGGCCAGCAGATGATGGATTGGACGATGGCGGGATTGTGGCCGCAGGCAGTGATGGCGGAGGTTACGATCGAGGTAAAGTACGAGGAGGACCAGGCAGTGTTTTCGGAGCCTTTGACTATTATGGCGTTGCCGGCGAAGATGGAGGCTATTATAGGGGAGAGCAGGTTGTGGAACTACGCAGGGTCAGAAGTCGCAAAATGGGATGGAAGCTCGGAAGCTTGAATCAAAGCTCACTGGGTAGCTATGGTCTGTTAGCACCCGTCTCTCGGTAAAGCCCGCTTTTTAATATTGTTTGGGGGCAGGGGGGTAGGGGAGCGGGTTGGCGCGGTGGGAGGGATGTGGGGGATGGGTGGTGGGGGGGGCACCCG